>JABASP010000039.1:0-109873 GCA_019776565.1 Sminthurinus signatus | reverse complement strand
GACGTTATCCTTATTCTTCCTAATGTATAGTGATTCCTTAAATTTCCTTCTATAAAGGCGAGACTCTTTCTCCAAAACCTTCACCTTCGACCAGTCGAAAAAATGTTCCCCTGGGGCATTACATTGTATACATTATGATTCATTGCCATATGATGGCGAGTGTAATGAAGCGTTTTCTTTACAATCTGGGTGATTTCTTAGGACGTCCATTCAGACTACGACTACGACTATGACTACAGCACGGAACGGAGAAACTACGGGAGCAAAGATCGAAAGAAAGTGAAAGTCATAGTGGAGCTGGAGAAAAGTGTACAATGTACAATGTACAGTACATCAATATCTATCTATCTACAAACTACAAACTACAGCTCCTCAAATAACAAACAACAACAAAGATGTATTTTTCAGCGAAATTAGAGTTGAATGAAAGAGCTCATCGGGAAGAAAGAAAAAGAGAGGAAGGCACCTCCAGCTTCTATGCTCAATATTCTATTCTCTAGATACTAGACACTAGACAACCGTGATGCATCATGGAACAAGACGGAACAGAATAAAGAGAAAGAGATAGATCGAACGGAAGGAAATAGAGAATGGAGGGAATGAAACGGAAATTTATATGTTTATACAATGCACATAAATGTACATACTATTATTATTATTTCAACTACTATTCAGAACTCACAAGAAGGGTTTGCCAAGTGAAAGGAGAGAAATAAAGAAAGAGCAGGAAGAGTGTCACAGCTCATATTTCTTACTGGAAAAATAATAATTAAGCATGGCATGAGAAGACTTCTATACTGTATGCTGTATTGCTGTATGCTTTGTGCACAGATGTATCATCTATAATGTATATGGACAAGATGAAAAGGGATCTAGAACCAAGAGTCTAGAATCTAGAATTGAGATAAAAAGGAAAGGAATCAAAAATGTTGGCACTAGTGAAAAGTATTTTTTCCTTCCCATTCTCCAGAAAATACTAATATTCTTTCACATACTACCTACTGTGTTTGTATCTGTCAATACTCAATATTGTACACTCGTAAACACTACAATAAAATTCGTATCCGATGGCATCACGGTTGGAATGAGGCTAGAGAAATGGCTATTACTCTGGCTACTATTTTGGCTAAAAAACTGCTATTATTTTGGCTAAAAAATGGCTACTATTTTGGCTAAAAAACTGCTATTATTTTGGCTAAAAATCTGGCTATTATTTTGGCTAAAAATCTGGCTATTATTTTAGCTAAAAATCTGGCTATTATTTTGGCTAAAAATAGAATATTATTTTGGTGCTAAAATACATCTTTTCTGAATATTGTAAAAACCTTCCTGAGCCATTGGATTAAATTTTTCTGAAACATTGTATTTTTCCGTGATATGTCGGGTGTTATACTTGACTGTAATAATTCCGTTCATGATGATGATGGTGATGAGTCTGACTTACACTAAAATGATTGTAGTATGGATTGTAATAACAATACAAAAGTTGCAATAGCTGCCTAATGTTGACATACAATATAAAGTAGAATAGAAAAAGAACTATTCATGTGTAAAAATAAGTAGAGCACATGATCCAGAGCTCTCACTAAATAAAAATACATGAAAGAACCAGACAAAGAAGAGGATGAGAAACAGTCATGCAAGTGCAATTTTAATTCAAGTATAGATTTTAGAGTGTAGGTAATGAATAGTATTTAATTACACACTCCTCTGACATTCTTATAAACTTTGTACATTGTACATTGTATCCAAAAACAGTTCTATTCAGGAAACATCAGGAGAAAATCATACGTAAAATACTGTTTGTTGTAGTTGCTGTTATTATTATTTTTGTTGTTGTTTATTTCCCATACCCAAATGAAGACATGGACAATGGAGAATCAGGAATGAAGAATCAAGAGTCAAGTCAAATGTACTGTATTGAATATTTGTTAGCTGCCAATTTCCCTGATTATTATCATTTGTCATGGCTATTACACTAGTTTTGTTTCATCATGAACTCTCTTTCTCTTTCTCTTGTAAACAGTGAACAGTTTGTATTTAGTATTTACTTGTGTAAGTTTCTGGAGAGTTCTGTGAAGAGGATATTATTTATTATTATTATTGTAGGTATACTTGTTTCTCCAATGATGCAGCACACTTGACTTGTGTAATTTGTTATTTATTAAGATGATGACAGGGTGTAAATATTATTTATATTATTCAACTTGTATGTTGTATGTTGTACTTTGTACTTTGTGTTTATGATATTTCTAATGTGCTTGTAATTATTTGTCAGATCCTCTCTTAATTTCAATTTCCAGCCTAGTTTCTAGTATCTAGTTTCTAGATCAATCGTCTCATCATCAACTTGATGAAAATGATAATAATTATCCAAAATGACAAGTGATAAAAGGGACAAGACGAGAGAAGGATTGGAAGATGGAGCTTTGCATGTTGTTGCCATAGATTTAAATTTCTTGTTCGTACTCGTACTCGTATTTTCGCATTTGTGCATTCACACATGAATTTCAGACATCCGACATTCCGCATATCCTACGTAGATTAAACCTGGAGACTGGTTACTGGATAACCGAATACTGTTGATGTTGATGTGGATGTGGATGTGCATAATATGGATTCTTTGAATGAGTTCTGGTTGAGTCAACTCAATGGAGAAAATGATGGATGATTAACAACCAGCCAACATGATTAATCTACATTCTACATTCTAGATTCTATACATTCTGCGCTTTCAATAATCAACTTGATTGATACACACCCTATTCACAATTCACAACTCACCATGAACCGTGAACCTTCCACTATTCATTATTCACTCTTAAATTATACATTATACACTTATGTAAAGTAGTCCAGAAAAATGAAAATTTTCTCTTTCATCCACATTTCAATTTTAATACGCATAATTTTGACTTTGTTGTGAGTTGAGTGGCGAGTGTTCAGTGCGTGGGCAGAGTAGAGTAAAGTGTAGTCTATTAGAGACAAACTATTGCAAAAGACAAGTACAAATACTCAAGTATTATATATCTGCCACCTAATTTCTCATCAACTCTGTACTTCTCTATTTCAACTTGATATTTTGTAAACTTGAGAGCCCTTACATTTATTGTGCATTGTACATCATGTTGTCATTTTGTCATGTCCTGTGTCCTGGTTACGTAAATAATATTTTAATAATACATGTACTTGTTATTCTCTGTTTAGTCCTCTAATAAAACTACAAATGCCGGATGCCGGATTTCCAATCGTAAAGTATTTTCCTTGTTGAAAATGTTTAATTTTCAATATAAAGCCAAGGAATAAACTGCATTATTTCCTCCTGTACTTAAATTACAATGTGGACAATGGAGACATGGATCAAGCATCAAGCATCAAGCAAATACAAAAGGAAGCGGGAAATGTGCAATAAAATTCATATTATTATTACTTACCTAGCTCATCCGGCTCAACTAGTTTACTCGCCATCGATCTCGCAATGATGACGATCGTTCCATTGATTGAGTCAATAATGGGAGCTGAAAAGATGAGAAATGTATTATTATTATTATTACAAGTTGAGAATTAATGATAGACCTGCACGTGATTATAGATTAAAGGCATGAACCACTAGAATCTAGAATTAATTGATACAGCCTACAATCTTTTTCTTGCAGTTTTACTTTTTACTGGAATTGAAAATAGATAATCTAGAATACCAGTTTTGTGTTCTGTCAAGTTTTACAGAAGAATCTATTACTTTCATTTTATTCGGTTTATTATATTCTCTCTCTGTGTTTGGTTCTTTTTCCTTAAGTATTTATTATCGTACAATGAATTTTCATATTTATTGCCAGAAATCTACTGTTGATGGAAAAATTTACTATAAAGTTAGAACATTCTTTTCGTGGATTGCACCTAATGTTTTTGGAAGCCAGTTTTGATTTCTACGTATTGGTATCGTTAGAATTTAAATATTCAAGTGGTATGAAAGCAGAAGGGAAGGAATTGTTATTGTTAATTACTACAAATAGAGATGTGCAAGGTGAAAATAGAAAAGATAGCAAAAATAAACTAAAATCCTCGTACTTGAACCTTGAGTCTTGACTCTTGACTTGACTTTTGAATTTATGGAGACGGAGCTCAAGTCAAAATAACTTTTGTATTGTATTTATTCTCTTGCATTAAAATTAGAATTAGAATCTCAAAATGTTTTCTATTTATAGTTCATTGTACACAAAATTCTTATCTTCATGTTCATTCACGAATCAAAATATGCGAGGTTGAATATTTATATTTATTAAGATGGAAAACAAGGAAGCACTTAATGACGGTTCTGATGAGGATGGAGTGTTCTAGGTTCTAGGTTCTCGGAAAATCCTCATGTTTTAACATTAGATTTCCTAACATGCATTTGTGTATACTTTATTATTATACTCTGTACATTGCACAGTGCAGAATTTAGAATGTGGAGTGTATCTGACTGGTGTTTTGTTTTGCTGTTGCTATGAATCTAAATCTAAAGAAGAAAAAGAAGAAGCTGGATGTGAAAAGCAACAAACTTTTCCACGTACTGCTCCTGTTTTACCGACACCAACAGCAACACTAACACCAACACTCACTCCTTTAGTCTGAAACATGAAGGATCCAGAATCTAGATTCTAGATTCTGGAAGGAAGAATAGTAGATTAATGCGGGCGTATGAATAAATGCATGTAATAACCCCAAGTTGAGTCAACTTTCTTCACACTAAATATCTCATCTTTTCCATTCTCCATATTCCATACTTTATTCTCTTTGCCCAAATACACTACTGTACTTCTGTAGTATGTCATAATACATAAACTTTGCTACTTCAAATTATGCACAAGCCCTGATACATAATAATATGCGTGTATCATGTTATATTTAAAAAAAACACTATTGCGCTCCGCGGCTCCACTCTATGACTACAATATGTTTCGGAAACTTCTTTTATAATGTTTTTTCTCATAAAAAAGAAGGAATTTATAATAGTGGTAATAATTATGTGCAGAATACTTCATACTCCACACTCTATTTCTCATTTTCCTTATATTAATATATTACACACACTTTTATTGTAGCTTTATCATTTATAAAGCTTTATATTTTCCTCACAATGTTATAGTCATTCATCTAAAGTTTAGTTCAGTTCAGTTCAGAGTTTCGACATTCTACATTTCTACATTATACATGCAAGAGTACATACTACATACAAGGAGCAAGTATTAGATTTTCCCTTGTTCCTGGCAAAATGGATTAAAAATCATGAGAAAAAAAGAGGGAGAAAGTCAGAGAAGCACTTTTAATGAATATTTTACGCATAAAATTACTCAACTTGCATCTTTTACTTCTTTTCCTTTTAACTCTGTCTTTGAACACTGTACTTTGTACTTTGTACAACCTTAACCAAAACCGACTGCTCAGTGCTTACTGCTTACTAACTTGTGAGCAGCAGTTTCAGGCCTGCATTATATTTTTCTGTAAGAGGAAGGTCATTTTTATAGTCTGTTTAGTGTTTAAAATGCATATGTGTAGAGATACGATACATTTAGACAGTAGAATGTAGAGTGAACAGTGTAGAGCTTTACGAGATAAGAGTATAAAAAGTAAAACGTTTTTCCTAATGAAATCTATTTCTACTAATTTACTTTACTCTCTTCTAAAAAAAGGAGGCTGAAGTCGAAAATAAAAATAAAGAGCAAAACAACAAACGAGACCCTGTGCAACAATCCTAATCAAGTTTGAAGAAAAACCAGCCTTTCTACTTTCTACCCAGCATCCAGAACCCAGAATCCAGGATCCAGGTTCCAGAGACACTAAATCTTGTCTACATTTGCTCTAGTTCTCTCTGGCCTTCATTCATTATGTTATTATGTATATCTCTGTATGACTGCATGGTGTATCGTGCACGTAGTGAAGATGGCTGGAGGTTTTGATTCGGTTGGCTGGCTGGCTGGTTGCTGCTGGTTGGGTTTGTTTCGGTTTGGTTTCGGTTTGGTTTGGTTTACCTCAAAATGGATCCTCTCAAGACTCGTTATTCCTTTCAATTTTGTTACGTGCTCTGTCAATGTTCTACATATACAATATACATGTACAAATGTTGTTCCTGCCTCCTCCATTTGTGTAATAAGAAGCAAACAACAAGAGGAAGAGAATAAAAAGAATACACTGCGGTTGAAGGAGGAAAAAAAATACACAAGGTTCTCTCCTACTCTACACTCTATACTCAATACACTATGCTGAAAAAGAGGATGTGTACAATCTAGAATCTAGAAGAGTTTTTCTAGATTTCTGGAAAAGAGGATGAGACTAAACTGTGTACTGTGTACTTTGTACTGCGTAGTAAAAGTAAAAGAGAAAGTGGAGAAAGTACACAGTACACAGGGAAACATAAAGTGGAAATGGAGATGAAGAAAAGAAACAAATTAGGTTCTTACCCAAATACATCATCCAGGACTTTGTGGCAAATCCATATACAAATGCTGCTGCTATCTGCGAGCAACATGAAATAATTCCAATTAACGGATCCGCTAGTTTCAACGAGTAACTCAACAAACCCATCGAAAGAAAAGAACCTGTAAATAACAAAATACACATACAGCAAACAAAAAAATGTACCTTCTTTTTACTATAAATATACAAAAACTGTAGTATTATATACTTTAATTTGTCTGCATCTTTATGAGCAAAAATAGTCATGTTTTGCAAAAAAAACAACATTAGGAAACGTAAAGGAAAGGGAAATGAAAACATCCTTTCCAACTTATGTGCCTTAATTAATCTATTTAAAGGAAGATGGAAGATAAATGTCAATTTCAATGTCAATGTCTTCTATTCTAAAATATATCCGATGTACTAAAAATACATGTGCATACATGTGTGTATAAATTCACCTTTTTATACTTGCTCATATTAATTTAAATTACCTATGAAACATGAAAATGTATCCTAGAAAATACAAGTGAAAGTATTGTATGTTGATGGCTTGGCTGATTTTCTTTGATTGTCTAAGTAAATAGAATACTTTCCCATCCTTTTTTTGTTCATGTTGTCAAGATCTTGTCATATGATAGTATCTTTATTCTTCATTCTTTATTCTATACTCTGCACTCTTCAATTTCGCCGATACAGCAACAGTAAACATTCTCAAGTCTCAAGATTCTAGAGCCTCAAGATTCTAGTCTCTAGTCTCAGGCACACCGAGTGTAGAATGTAGAATACAGAAAAGATACAAGATACTTTTCCTCGGGAATTTTCCAGGGATTTATCTACTTGATTTTTTGTGTAAATAAAGATTTCTATCCAACAGATATAAGATATAAGTAGAAAGAAAGAAAGAAAAGAGGAATATTACAAAAGTGCCAAGGAATAATACTAGAGGAGTTGAAGGAAACAGGAAACAGCAGAGGAGAGAATCTGCACGGTTACTCTTTTATATGTATTATGTATCTACAATATCTGTATATTAAGTATTATGTATCTATTATTCTTTTGCATACTTGTGCAACTCATAATGTCTATCTACTTTGTTGAGTCATTTTAGGATTTAGTTTTCTACCAACTTTTTCCCGACTCCCGACTCTCGACTCCCTCAAATGTAAATGTAAATACATGGGAAGTGAAACTAAACGAAGCTATTCATTCAACCCATCTTCATCTCCATTCTCGTTCCTCCGTTTTACTATTCTGTATGGTCTATTTTACTAAAGTATTCAACATATCCATCCATCTATTCATCTAGCTATCTATCTTTCTATCTATCTCCATCTCCATCTCCGCTTTCCCTTTCGTCTCAGCCTCACTCTCTTCATTGTCGTTTCGTATTTTCTATTTGAACAGTTCCGTCCTTTCCTTCTTTTTCTTGTTCTGTTTATTCTCATCTGCATCTCTCCATTGCCATTGCCACGGCCATTCCCGCTCCCGTTCCCATTTCCATCACTATCATCATCATCATTATCATCATCACCTTGACTTGGTTTGGTTTGGCTTTAAATACAGCGGAAATTTCATGGAAATACTCTCCTCCCTGTAGATTGTAGATTCTAGATACTTTCTCCTTTTCTTTCAAATTTGATGCAGATGCTGATGTTGATAGTAATGGTGATGCGGATGCTGATGTCTTTTCTTCTCCTGCTTTGCTTTGGTTTGGTTTGGTTTAGTATTGCCATTGCCATTGCCATTGCCATCACCATCACCATCGCCACCGCCGTTGACTTTGACTTTGACTTTGACTGTGGAGAGAATAAAAGGGACGCATTTCCTTTCCCTGTTTTATTTTCTCGCTTCGACTTTGCCTACTTTCTCACTCAAAATTTTAGTCGGGATTCATAAGACATTTACTCGCCTCATGAATAAAGATGGTGTGAAAATGACTTGAGACTCTAGACTCTAGACTCTAAAATCGAGAATTGAGACTGAGAAAAGAGAGGAGACAAAGTGTGTACATATTACATATAACTATACTCTTCTTAGTTGTTAGTTCTTGGTATACCAAAATACAAAGTAGAGGAGACAGTAGCTTAAATACTCTCCTTTTCATTCCCAACCATCTTCTTCAACTATAACAAATGAACAATGAGGAGGAAGGGAAAGCTAAAGAAAGCTCAGGCATATTATTGCATCCAGAATGTACCATGTACAATGTATAATGTACAGAGCATATTATGCATGGCTTGGAAACTTTTTTGTTTGTCTCTCTACTCTCTCTATGAAGAAGAGTACAAGTTCCGCGGCATTGGATTTTCACTGGGGGTTTGTGGTTATTTGTCTGGTGGTGAAGAAAAACTCATTTCGATTTCCTGTTTTCAAATAATAAGACTGTCTACATAAAATCTATGGTAGGGCAAAATACTTAAAGTATAGACTCTGGATTCTGAATTCTCTCATTTCCATATTCAAGTAATCTGCATACAATATACAGTGTACAGTATTCTGCTGTATATGTAATGTGTATTACAGTGGAAAGTTGGGAGGGATGACTTAATAAATTCATTTTGGAGATATTTTTTATTTGCCGTCACAATCTCATAAAATCATTCGAGAGATTTGAGCAAGAAGATTCATGAGCTGCTTTCCTTTACTTTCCTTTCCTTTCCTTTGCTTTTCCCTTGGTATAATCTACAATCTAAAATTTACAAAGATGTGCTCAAGTATATTTTAGATTGTAGGATGTACAATGTACAAAGTAAATAGAAGGGTTCTGTCGGGTCAAAGTAGAATATATTAAGTAATCACGACGTATTTTTACAAGAAAGGGGAGGATGAGCGTATTATGGTACACTGTATTATATATTATACATTATAGATCATACGTCATAATAATGCAAAATTCAGATACACAACACAATTTATTCCACAGCACAATATTAAGATGGAATTTTCTTTTCCCTCCTTCTTTAGAGATGAACATAAATATACTTTGGAACTTTGGAACCTTGGCTTTAGAATTGGATTGAAATTGAGGTAGTCGGGGAGTTGAAGCTCATTTTTATATAAAGTATAATCTATTAACTATTCAAAGTTGGTATTAGAAAACTCCTATCAAAATACCTCTAGACTCTAGATTCTAGACTGGAGATTTTATAGACTCTGCCTAAACAAGTATTTTCGTGGGAAGAAAAAATAAATATTCTTCAAAAAAGATTCCAATTTCCATCTTCCATCTTCCAAATGTTTATCAAAACTCCTAAAACCTGTTTTTCCATGTATTATGTATTTAACAAGGTGTTTATCAAAGATAATCGGATTCATGTATTATAAATTATAAGTTGAGGATTGAAAAGGAGGAAATTTTAAAAATAGACAATTTTGATAGTAATATTTCACGAAAAGGTGAAGAATTTAGAAAATCGGAGTGCTGATAAAATTTTGTATATTGTGGAAGCATCTTGAAATCTGGCGCTGGGAAAGAGGAAGTCTGAAATTCTGTTATCATTATTTTTCTCACTGTAATCAACACACGTCTCTTTGGATATTTAGGAACTTGGTGATTTTGGGATTTTTGGATTTTTCATACACTGACTTGTCGGGGTTTAGGGAAAAGGAAGAAGGAAGAAAGAGCAGTGGCGGAGGAAGGACATGATGATTATTTAATCGATTGATATCCTTACACATACAGTTTATGCTGACTTAACACTATACTTTATACATGTCATAATCATAAGCATTATAAGACTCTATATATTTAATATGTTTACGACGGTTCTATTGTACTGTTGTGCATTATGTATTTGAGGGAGCAGCATGAAGAAAAAGAGGAAAAGAAGACAGGATGGATATGGAAAATGGATGCTGGGTGCTGGGCGTTCTAGGATCTGAGTTTGAGGTTCTTGTCCTTTTACTTCCTAGACTCTAGATTCTAGAATGTAGACTGTAGTATAATTTATTACTCACCCACAGCTCCGATGGCCATCATGTATACACCAAACACCCCATAATCTTGTTCATTCCACTTGAAATGGCCGATAACAAAGTAGTAGAGGACGCTGACTTCTCCTGCAAAAAACATACAAAAAATCAGACTGTCATTAGATCCACACTTCACACTTTACAATATGTGCAGCATCTAGTATCTAGTATCTAGTGCGTAGTTTGAAACATGATTAACATTTCTCTACAAAATTCTTCATCAATATCGTCTTTTTAATAAAATAACCATAATAATAATAATAATACTAATAATACTTCGTCATTGCTCATCCTTTTGTCATAATTAATAAAGGAAAGTTAAATAATACTGTCATGTCAAGTTTTATGCGTAATAAATTTAAAATAGTAATTTGTACTCAATAGAAAATCATTAAACGGTTGAGCAGTTGGCATTTGGCATTTGGTGGGCCATATTGAATATTAAACGTAAAAAGCCATTCAACGGTGTATGATCTATGATGTATTACGCATTGAATTGTCACGGGTGAGGATAAACATGAACGAGGGAGTAAAGAGAAAGCAAAGGAGGATGTGTAATGTGTATGGAATTGGATTGGACTTGGTTTTGGTTTTGGAGTTAAAAGTTGGATTGGGTTGACTGCCTACAGCAAGGAAATAACGGAGCAAAAAAGGTTCTCTTTTTCTTCTTATTCTTCTTCTTTTGTAGAAATATGAAACAGTATTTCTTTTGACGAGACAGGAGGAAAATGATAGTCGTTTCGTGTCTCGTGTCTCGTGTCTTGTGTCTAGAGTTTCGAATTGACTCTGACTCTGGCTCTGACTATGGAATCATAGAGAGCAGTGAGTCAAAAGTCACAGGAAGAGACGTGAAAAGGGGGAAAGAAAGAAAGAATGAATGAATGAGGAGAGCTGGAAAATAAAAACGAAAGAGTATTGAACTGGAAAAAGAAGATGATTTTACTCATACCTTGAATAGGACCAAGTCCGAGTACAAGAACGACAAAAAGAATCAGAATCTTGATTCTTTTGTCTCCGTCCCTTTTTTTGAGGGCAGTTCGGAAAGCTTCAATGACATTTTTGTAGTCGAACAAGTCCATGCATTTGTTCGGACGTCTCCTTTTTTCCTCCTTCTCCATCTCCGTTTTTGTCGTCATCTTCATCTTCGCTGGTTCTGATTTCTCTCCATTGGATTTAGCTTTAGATTTTGGCTCTGCGTCTGGATCTGTGTCTGCCTGTCTCTTTCCCATCCTTGCATTTTGCCTGTCCGGTTTTGTTCTGTTGACAATGTGAGCGTCCGCTTCCCCATCCGCTACTGATTCTGATTTTGATGTTGATTTTGACAATGACGGAGGTGATGAGGACAGGAATTCTTTTGATTCTGTTTCTGACTTTGATTTTTCATCTTCTGACCACTCTTCACTGCCAACTTTGGAGTCAACTCCGACTCCGTTTTCAAAGTCCAATTGTTCTCCTCTTGTCAGAGACGGAGACGACAAGCCCACCACGGATGAAAATGAATCCTGTCTCTGAATATCCTTAAGCTTAGCTTTTGAACTTACCGGACGGGTTTCCTTGATAAAGAAGAGAATGCCCAACAGTGAAATTACTTCCAGAACTTGGCCCAGGATAAAAATACCTTGGAATTTGAGAGTCTACAAGAGGAAAAAAACATGTTTCAATTTTTACACAATAGTTTTATCTGTATTAAAAATCAAGTATAATTTTTACACACAAAATATACTATACTAATTAAAATTGAGGAGGAAAGAAAGCTTTGAAAATCCAAGCCCAAATCAAAACTCTACCATAAAAATCTAGCTAGATGCTTTTAGCTGTATAAACAAAATTTTCTCTGTAGTAGATAGAGATTTTATTTTTGATTTCTTTTTGTCGCCATGATTCTTATCAACAGACTATAAAATTTTATTTATTTATCTTTGAGATGGGATATAATTCAAAAAAAGAAGAAGGGCACAAGTTGTTTGGTTTTTGGGGTTGGAGGACAATGAACTGGAAGTGAGAAAGTTGGCATAAAAATGGCTTATATCCATTTTATTTATCTTTTGTAGCTCAGTGACTAGATTTACAAAAGAAACTTTTGTTGCCTTTCTTTCTCTAGAATACATTCAGTTGGCGTGAACTTTGCCAGTATCTTAGTTTGTTTTTTGAAATGTCATCCTAGTGTATCATGTATGCAAAAAAATAATAAATAGAGCAGAAATAAAATAGAAAAGATAGAAAAGTTGTTTTATCCCCCAACTTTTCAGGACAACGTACATGTTTTCAAAGAACCATTAGAAAAGAAAATACTAGAAATCTTCCAAACTCCAAACTCGAAACTAAACTCAAAATTGTAAAACCATTCGCATATTTTAGGAAAAGGAAGCTTTTTCTCTATAAAGTAGGGAATGTGGAAATTTAATGTTGACAGTTGACAGTTGGCCGTGTTCACAAAGTTTATTATTAATTTGACATTTTTGAAGTACAGAATGCAGTATGCATTTCAAAAGTTGGAAAGTTTCAAAATTCGTCATTTTGATCAGTAATGTACAAGAAGGAGATACTTTATTTATGCGTAATATTCTTTTTCATATCACAGTTGGCAAAATTATAAATTCAGTTTCGGCTTTCAAGTTCAAGAAAGTTGGAAAAGACAGAGAGAGAAAGAGACGGAATTGAGAGAATGATAATGAGTTAGAGGAAAGTAGACTGACAGTCTCATTCGGAAAGAGGAATTGAAAAAGAAAGGGGAGGGAAATGACAGAGGGTAGAATGAAACTATGACAAGTGGATAAATTGAAACTTGTACATTATACAATGTACATTTGAAGGACGTTGCTTTCTTTTCTTGTCTCGAGTCTCATGTCTCATGCACCGCTCATTGTCAATGAAGGGAAAAAGGTGGCAGAGGTTATCCAAATTGGTTAACCTCACGACACAGGAAATTAACCTCACGAAAGGGATACTTTTGAATACTAACTCAAAATCATACTTTTACATAGATGAAAGCTGTAGAATGAGAGCTGGCATCCATCCTTTACACAATGGACTCAAATACTTTTCTTGCAGGATTTCAGAGTATTTTAATGGGGAAATGTACAGGTGGATAATTAAGAAATCCACAAGTAACTTTCTTCATGGCTCATGTCCAGATAATAAACGGTAGACAGTAGACAGACTCCCATTCCAATTCCAATGTGCTGATTAATTAACAGCCACTACTATTTGTAATGTAAAAGCTTCCGGGTTTCCCAATTCTCTTACATTTTAATGAAAGCTAGTATTCAAAAGAAAGCGTCATATGTGTAACGCATCTATATGTATTTAGGCCCATGAGCTTTCTTTCAAACAATGTAATAATGCATTTCCGGTTCTACCGTCTAGATCCAAGTAGGCACTGGATATACTTGTTCTTTTTTAGTTTCAAAAAGTAACAATCGAATGAAATTCACTAACTTTGTTCTCGAGTAATGTCATTATGAATCTTCGTGTATCTTCGAAGATAAAAAAGAAAAAGGCCAGCAATAAAATAGTATTTCCATTTCCTATATTTATTCTACTTCCATCACCCGCGCGTACACGCATTTTGATAAAGGTAGTTGACAGGAATAAAATCTGGATACTTTTTTTATTGCCCCTAAAATTATTATACATACTCACGCATGCCTGCCATTTTTTTACATTCGCACAAAAATGTATGCGTATGAATTAGGAGCCTTGCGTTGTGTTAACTAGATTTTAGTATTCGTATTCGTACATTCTTCAAAAACTTTAAAGCTCTCTGTGGAGGAATGAGACATGATACGTGTAAATTGAGCTTCTTGACTCTTGCTCTTGAAACTTGAAACTTGAAAGAATGTACTGTCAGAATTCGAGACAACTTTATTCTTCTCACCTTTTAATATTTTTCCTTAGCATGTAACAATGTAACATGTACAATGTACAATGTAAAATTTATATTGTACATCGACACGAGTCTCACCCATCTCATAATTTTCTCTCCGTGTCATTTCTTTTGCCTTTTGGTATCTTAATTTGATTTCACCTGGTACCATGGTTCATTAGCCATTTTCAAAAAGGTCTGCACAATTTTCTCATGTCCTCATGTGTACACTGAGGTACATGATTGGAACTTGGAACAGGATGTGCTCATGAATGGTACGTTGATCTATCACTCAATGAAAGAGGAAGAGTGAACAGAACCAGAACCAAAAGTAGAACCAGCATCATTTTGATCTTGTTTCATGTCATATGTTCATAAGGGAGGAAAAGTATTGAGAAAGTGAATTTCCATTTCACCATTTCAATAAAGAATAGAGAGCCTTTGAATACTGAATACTGGATACACAAAGTCCACGTTTTTTATGTACGCAAAGTACGAATAGAAGGAAAAAGTTGTGGAGCTTCCTCTTTCTTACTGTAATATGTACAAAAAGTACAGTGTACATTGTACATGAATGCGTTTACGTTTACATTCGCCTGAATGAATATCTACAATCTACATTGTATAACCTGGAAGATTTTATCAACTGCTCTGTTTCTAGTTTCTAGTTTCTGCTCTTTATTCTCTACCCTTTTGTCCTCTCACATTTTTTTTTGTTTTTTCCACACACATTTACAAACTGTTTACTTAAAGACATGAAGGAAATAGAAAATGGGGTAAAAAACAGTGAAAAAGTAAATTTGGTAGTGAACCTGAAGGAGAAATCCACCTGCAGCAAGCCCAGCAGATGTTCCGAGGAACCAACAACAATTGACCAACCCAATTTTGACGGTCCGAAATTCCTTTGAGCTCGAGTCTCCAGTCCAACTGTAGGCAGCCATACCAAACACGGTGGAGGATCCAGTCAAGGATAAAGGTAGGGAAATCCAAACAGCCACTACCTCCGCGGACCAATCCTCCTTATAAAGACTCAGCAACAAACCAGCATTCTACTCTATCCACAAAAGAAAAACAAACATCAAAAAAAATATCTACATTCTACATTCTATACATCATATAAAATAAAAAGAAAACAGAAAAATCCTATCAATATACGGATATGAATTATGAATTATGAATAAGGATACTAAAACAACATCGACATAATATAATATATTATAATATAAATTGAAAAACTTCCAGATCTCCGCCAGAAAAACAACCTCTGACCATTTCATTTTCAATCTTTAGTCTTCAATTTTTGATAGTATATTTGCGCATAATTTCATAAACATGAAAAGTAGTTTGCTCATTTAGTTTGTAGCTTGTAGTTGAATTTTGATGAAAGAATATGAAATTCCAGTTCAAATTTTGGACCAAATTTGTATCATATTTATGTATTAATGGGAAATTTCTAATGTAAACTTTTCGTCTGGCCGAAGACGAAGACGAAGACGACAAGCACTTACGTACAAAATGGTCATTTTAGTAGATAAAAAGCCTGTACACTGTACATTGTATATTGGATCAAGTGGTCAAAAACTTTGTAATATGCAATTTCCGACTAGTGACAAGTTTCTTTGGAAACTCTTCTTTGGAGAACTAGAAAACCTCTCAGTCCAGTCTCCAATTTCTCCACGTTTCCATCTTTTTCCATCCTTTTTATGATACAAAATCGAATCAAATAGGATTTATACCTTATCTTACTCAACCATGCTCAATGCTCCATGTTCAATGTTCAGTGTTCAGTGTTCAGTGTGCAATGCTCACTTGTCAATAAATTCCATAAGAGAAACTTTATTCATCCCATATGTACAGCATTGTACATTGAACATTTTCTACGGTGTACGGTGTTCGGTGTACTGCGTACTGCGTAGTGGACCTTTCCCCACACATGAGCTAATATCTGTCCTCATTTTTCTAGTCCCTTCTATTCGAATAGAAAATATAAAAGAGAAGAAAGAAGACGAAAGACGGGAGACGGAAGATAGAGAAAAGAGAAAAGAGATGTGCACATTTATATGTATACATAAAAGTATTTACAGAAAACCCTCCATAAAGCTTATTCTTTGTCCGTTCGTCTTCATTCTTTATTCTTTAGTCCTCTGGGTTACAGACTTGGACACGTGATATTAGATATTAGATATGCCACGTACAACGTACAACGTGCAATACATCTGTAGACATACATAGTACTTGCTGTATATAATAGATAATGTATAATAGGTTTTGAAGGTATTTATAAGGAATAATAAAATGGTAGACGTTCTTGGATCTTGGAACGAATTTTTTTGGCAAATGGTCTGACATGAATGTAAGTGAATTGAAAGAACTATATATTATCAAAAGGTCGTTATAGAGATGGAAATACCCGTTCCAATCCGATCCGTTGCCAATTTCAATATCAATATCAATACCAGTATCAATATCAGTATCAGTATCAATATTCATCATGCATGTACCTGCCTACTGCCTATATTATGAATACATCAAACTAAAGAATAAGAAACTCTCCGTCATTTTATACATTTTTTTCAGAGCTTCATCCATGTACGAATAATAATAAAATCGATAGCGTAATAAAATAAATTCAGTTTTTTTTGGGAAATCCACAGATTCAAATTTGTTATTGTTTTGTACTATAAATTCTACAGACGGTCTAGCCTTGTTATCTGTACCATGTAAAAAGTTCAGTTTATCTACATGATAATAGTGTGGTAAAATAACAACAAGATTTAGAAACTGTGTATGAGCAAGATCATTATGAATTTTAATTTGGATTATTATGCTCATGTTCAAAATACTGGAGACTTCATATAGTCAGTTTTTACCGATTTCAGCTATCTTTTTATCTATATGTATCTATTTATCCGTGATTCCTTTCTTTTCATATCATTATATTTGCTGTAAAATTGCGGAAATTGTACCAATTTACAGCCATAAATAAATAAAATGTGGTACTTGAATCTGTATTTGTCTGATAAATTTCTATAATTACACGTATTATTACTATTATTACTGAATGACTATATGAACTATGAAATGTTCTGATAGACCACATAGAATGCATATCATTAACAAAACAAGTACAAAATACATCCATTAGATCCATTAAAAAATATTACATTATGTAAGAGGGAAAATGAGCGTACCGAGACAATGTACCCGAGGATCGGGAGTATCATTGCGGGTTTTCTTCCATGCTTATCACTCCAATTGCCGACGTTGAGGACAAAGAGGACTGGCATGGAGTATTCCACAGCAGACTTCCAAACGCCTGAAATTATATTCAAAATTCAAAAGGAAGCTTCAAAACTACATGAATAGTTTGCTAAATAGTCAACGTCAATAACAATAACAATAATAGTGCTCGTAATATTATATTATATTATTACAGTACTTTAAAGCATTGTATTTAGTGGTTTAATTTTGTTTGGTTTGGTTTAAAGTTTGACTTTGAATGTATGGAAACTTTGACATAAATGTGAAAGAAGAAAGAACATTTGAAATGGTGTTAGATTTGGGAGTTGGAGTTACATTTATTCTATAAATGTACAAATGTGTGAATGTCGATAGTTGATAGTTGATACTTACCTACAATCCACAATGTACGTTGTTAGTTTTGTTAGTGTGGTGATGAGTTTGTGTAAAGTATTAGTATTAGTATTAATAGTGGTGTTTGTAAAAATTACAGGAGTAGATAGATGTAGAATGGAGAATGTAGAAATAGACATTTTCAAATGAAGGAAGGAAGGAATGAATGAACAAGAGGAGAATAGAATAATAGTTTTCCTCCCAATCACCAAACTTGGATACTTACCGATTTTCGCAGTGGTTTCCAAAGCCTCGTTCATTACATCCATATAAAAGTCCATTTCATCTTCTGTATAATTACTAAAATACATAGACATGCGTTATATCATATTATACTAGAGAATTCCTACATGTCGAATTTTCCATGTACAATGTACATTGTACCATGTAGAATGTAGAACGTAGATGTAAAACAGGATTGAAAATGGATGTAAAACGTGAGATTTCCGTCTTTTGGGACTTTTGAAACTTTTAATTTTGACGGATTAATCCCAGAGTCAACTTTTTGGGACAAGGAACCAAAAGTTGGAGTTGGAATTTCAAAATCCCTATTCCCTTCCCCTTTCTGTCTTTGTCTCTGTCTCTAACTGTAGCTATCTATCTTTTCCGTCTATTAAAATAATGTAGATTCTCTAGTCTGCTCTAGTCAAAAGTCTAGTAGTATTACATGTAGGTATAATTATCCGTTATTCCTACAGTTCCATAAATTATGCATAGTCACTAATGTAATGTATAATCTCAAATGAGGGTTTATTTTATACCCTAGACTATATACACTCTAGATTCTAGATGCTATATAAATTCTACATTGTACAATCTAGAACCTATAATCTACAATATACAGCTTTTACAGTATTTTTTGTGCATACCCGCTGAATAAATTTGTACAGACTTCTTTGGAGTATCCAGAATTGATTTGACAGGCACGTTCAAGCATTAAATTTTGTGTCACAAAACTCACCATGACAGCCGCAGTCATATGGAGCAAACATATAGGTTCAAGGCGGATGGATTTTAATATAAAAACCGCTTTGGATGTCCAAGAGATGTGAGATGTGCTAAATCTAAAGTCTTTTGAGTCCTCCATCTTTGATATTTTTCTCAAGGTTCAAGTCTAAAATCTAAAATCCTCAGTCTTGAGTCTTGAGCTTTGAACTTTGATTTTGGAGACAAAAGCCAAAAGTTAATTTCCCCAAAAAGAGAAAGAATGAAAAGAAAAAAAAACTTTTTCAATCCCAGAAAGAAAATGAGAAGGAAAAATGAGAGTCACTCGGCATTGGAATTGGTCTCTGGCTCTTTGATTTTTTTTGGGAAAACTGGAAACGAAAACTAAAAATGAAAAGGAGGCGAGACAAAGTTCACCTCAAGTGTTAAGTGTAGACATTAGACATGGATGTACAAAAAATTCACATTCACATATTTAATTCAAATCGTAGTAAATCTATTATCGTTCCAAAATTACAATTTCAATTTTTGTTCCGTTTCACTTTGTCCCGTCTTCTGTAGTCTAGACGATAGACGATAGATTCTTGACTAGACTTGAGCGTAACCTTGTTTCGTCTCGACGGTTAAAGTCTTACAAAACCACACACTGTCACTTTTACTATTTATTGCAGTTTTTTCCATCACCAAGACTTTTCAAAGACATTTGGCTGGTTCTTTGATTTTACAGCCTAATTGTAAAACACAAGGGTTACAGAGGACACACTACAAACTAAAAACTAGACTAAAGATAAACTATGAATTTGGAATTATACAAGGATACGAGTTTAACGTACTGGAAGTTGGAAATAAAACAGTTTAAAAAATATTTACATAGCGTTTTTACGGTAGCGCAGTGTTTACTTGTGAAAACGGCATACAAAAATTATATAATCATTTATCATATAATATGTGTAAATTGCACGCAGCATAGATAGGATATGCAAAAGTTTCATCTATGAAAAAAATCAAGTTATATTGCTAACTAATTTATTACATTTATTTTAGGATCCCCATTTTACATACTGGACAAATATTATTGTTCCCTTTAGTCGGCAGACACTTTTTATACATACAATAAAATGATATAGATATCTAGCTTTAAAATACTTTTGTACATGGACTTGGTGACATGTGACATTGTAGTTATTATGTAAGCTTCACCAAAAGTACGTACATATACATTTACATTACAACTGATAAAGTCACGAGTTTTACATAAAGATTCAGCACTATTTTTGGAAAATTCCAAATGATAATTGTGGAGTTGAAACATTATAGCATTGACTTTTAAGCAACTGTTGATAATGATAAATGATAAAGTTCTTATCTGTAATCTAGCGTGCGTGTCAACAGAGATAGTAATGTAATTCCCTTACGTAATAAAACATTATATAACAATTCATAACGTAGACTGCACACTGCACACTGCTCCTTGCTCAAGTGGACACTGAACAGTGGGCAGTGGACACACGTGTGGAGTTACATTACCATTGTATTGTCACGTGTATGAATTATATTATAAAATACAATGTACACTTTAAAACCTCCTTCTTTTTTAGCATGAGACTGTGAAACGTGTGGTAAATAACAAAACAAAGTAAATGTGCCATTTCTCTTGTTTCAGAGTTGTAGTCAAAGATCATTTCCCCCGGTGGTTTAAAGCCAGAGAAAGGCAACAAGATATTTTCAAAGATGCCAATGACATTATATACTGTATGAAGGATGAAGGATGAACAAAGTAGAAAATGAAAGAAACAGCTTCCGTGAAAGTGACGGAGCCTGCGAATCCCTACGACCATCTCCTCTACTAAATCTCTCCGAGTTTTTCTACCACAGTACCAGCGTTGCTTTCGAGGTGGAGTGAGCGTCTCCAAAGAAGAAAAGTAGTTGGCAATTCCTATTTACTCCAACTCGGTTTGAGCATTCAAAATTCAAAATACATTGTATGTTTAGTGTTTAACAAAGAATGAAACTATTACTTTTTGTACACATTTAGGAATATCTTCAGAAATTAACAGATTGTATATTTTTCTTACGATATTTCTAATAATTGATAAAAGTGGTACAAAAATTGGTACAAGAAATTCAGTGACGCTTTTTAAATGTATGTAAAAAAAAGTACTGCGGACTTTATACTTTTGTAAATTGCTGTTTGTGAAAATATTAAAGGCTTCCCTAGATAATCTGGAAGTAGGAAAAAACAAGTTAACAAGTAAACAAATATTAAGAACATATCAGTAAATACAAAGTCATCTCTAATTAGGGGCAATGGCATGTAACTACAGATACATGCATGATGTTATTATTTAGGGACTCACACAAGAAAAAGGAACAAAAAAAGTAAAGGGAATGAAAACAAATGTATCAAAACTGCTCAACATGTACATATCGTTAAGATTTAAGATATTCACTAAATTTGATGCATAATATCTAATATCATTTTGCCTCCGAACAACTTTGTGCACGTAAGCTGATTTCAGATCTACAGATATTTTATAATGAGTGTATTCAACATTTAGTATTTAGTGTTTAGAAAATATGAGCCCTGGGCAGAATTATAAGAGAAAAATAAACACAAGGAAGGAAGGAAGCGAGTGAGTGAGTGAAGGAAGGAACTTGATTCATGCTAGTCAAAAATAAATGATGGCCAATATGTCTAAATGGAAAGGTTTTTGATTTTGAAATTTTCATTAAAGTTGTTTGCTCACTCCTGACTCCAGACTTCTGACTTCTGACAGTGGCTCACGTTTGCTTGCTTTCGTTCAAATTGGAAAAGTTGGGGTGCAGTATCAACATCAATATCAATATCAAGATGCGTATGTAATATATAATAGGCTTTATTTTTATTCTAGTTTCATATAAGCATTGGAATAGAATCGGATGTAACATGTAACTACACTATGCTCTATGCTCTATGCTGTATACGTTGAAGTAATGATAAGCGCACCTAAAAATATAGCAAACTTTCGTCCACTCAAAGTTAAGTTGGGAGTAAAAGCTAGAAAGTGTTCAAAAATACCCAAAGGATTTTGTCTTTTTTACACTCACTTGTTCGTATTTATTTTACTAAAACTACCAAAGTACATAATATTTCATATTCAGTAAGAGATTATTTCTTGTATTGACATTCTTGTATTGACCTGAAATATCCTTGCCGTTGCTATGGTTACCGTAATTGTTATGGCTATGGCTACTTTTAACGTGGAAATGTGACGAGGAGATTTACGACTTGATTAATGACAAAATTGACAAAATTAGGTGTGGATTCTCGCTCCATCTGGTGGAAACTCCCCACTTTTACCCCAACCCCACGAATTCGCTTGATTTCTCGTTTCATTTCAGCTTTTACATTTTTGTTAATGCTGAAATTGGCATTTGATGTTGTTGCTGTTATTTTTTGAGCAGTGAGGAGAAACTCATTCTTCAACTCGTCAATTTTTCCCGGGATGGAAAAGGCGTTTGAGTACATTATCGTGTAAATTACAGTTAGGGCAACGGCACAATACGCTAGAAAACATCCAAGAATCTTAAACTCTTCTATATGACGAATGGCAAAAAAATAGGAGAGGATGGAAAGAGACAGAGAAAAGATTTTCCAGGCAAAAATGCAAAAGGGGAAACACCGGTTGAAGAGCTCGATGAGGACGACCAGTTCATTCATCTCCTTCAAAATTTGACGCAGTATCCAAATTTCTCTTCTAAGGTCTCCACCCTCGATTTCAATTCCGATCCTAGATAATTTTTCTGATAATGAGCAGTTCTGAAATGCGTCTCGGCAATTTCTGAAACAAAGTTAAAAGTTTTAAATTTTAAAACAATAAAAGAAATACGCATCAAGATTTTGTATCAAATTTGCACGATAAATTTTTCTCACCTGAGTTGAAGACGCATCCGTTTGAGTTCCAAATGACAATTGCCAAAGAAGAGAACTTGAGTGCCGAAGGCAAAGCTTGCGGTTAAGCAGATGATGGACATGCACAATCCTTCAACCGCCAAAAGAGGGAGGAAAATCCAAACATTTTGATACTCTGGCGGAAGTGACGAGAACAAAAGCTGAGGTCGACTCGGGTCAATCGCCAAAATGAGTACGGCGCAGAATGCCGTGAATACTGCGGCCAAGTTAATTAGCTTTGCCAAAAGTTCATCTAAGGCATATTGCGGCGGCCATGTCAACAGAGGGCGCAGACCAATTTCCAAATTAGTTTTGTACTCGTTGTCCTTTCTTTGGTTTTGGTGTTGACCTCGTTGACCTTCATTTGCCTCTCTCGCAGATGTTGACACAGGTTGCGTTCCAGATTTTCCTCCTGTTTTAATCCCTAACAAAAAAAGTAGTAGAAACACCATTTTGATCCGCACTGTTGATTGTTTATGTCCAAATGTTTTTCTCGAAAAGTTTGAGTAAATATAGTAAATTCATAAATGTTACCTTGTTTTCCATTTCCAGATCCTCTTTTCGTTTGGATTTGGAGTATACGATCCATAACTTTTTGAACTGGATCTTCCGACTGTGAAAAGAGCTGATTGAAGATGATGACATTCTCCTCCGCATTCAAAACAAACAGACAGACCCCAGTGAAATGAAACACAGCACCAGCGGTTGTGCATCCAAAATGAAGAATGAAATGATCCCATTTGAAGAATTTTTCCGGCTCAATCACAGTGGACTGGAGGAGTCTGCCAAACATGTAAATCCAATGCAAAATGATAATGCCAAATAAAATTTTCGAGATGAAAACTTTTACTTTATTCGTCTGCCTCCGGATTTTCCCAGTTTTCACATCCACTTTAATCGGAAGAGTGTTTAAAATGGAGAAAATGTTAATTGAGCGTAAGCTCAATCCCGCTTCTTTTAGGGTCAACATTTTAAATTCCAATTTGAATTTTATTCAATTTTCAGTATTCTGTATTCTATATTTACTTTAGTATTTTTCGCTCACTTTTAGCCTAGGTATTTTCCTGTTTATTTTTGTCTTTTGAAGAAGGTTTAGAATTATTTTTGAATTATCAAATGCTCTCTCAATAAAATTGTGGTTAGTGATTGGAATTTATTCATGTAGCAGCAGAAAAGTCTCCAGGGAACTGGACTGAAGTTAAGACAGAGAAGAAGGGCAGAGAAGCGAAGACTGGACCAAAATGTACACATCTGTTTTCTGGTTTTCTCGGTGGTTGTTTTCGTCCTACTGGTTGGTTTCCTTTTAAACCTTTTAATGATGATTTAATTGACTTTGATGTGGATGACAATGTTTTTAAATAACAGAAGACAACGAAATAAATTAAATCTTGTCATAAACATGTTCAATTTGGTCGGTTATAGAATTATCATGTTCAGCCTCATCAAGCCGTTGTGTGATGTGTAATGTCTGGTTCTCAATTTCCATGGCCCAAGGGCCAAAAGAAGCAGAAATATACACTGTAAAATGTACAATGTACAAGTTGTACGAGTGGAATAATTGGAACCAATTTTGGTAAATACCCAAAATTACTGGCAAAACTGACCTAACGTGTGGCAAAAACATGGACAAATTGCCAAAGCCTTGGTCTCTAAAATAACTTTCGTGGGTTGCTAATTTCTGGAATGAAAAACTTGAACTTGATTTGACTTTTGGATTCGTTGTAGATTTAGGTTTAAACGTGAATTTGGATTATGAAGAAAACACAAGTTGTGATGGATATGTCACTCAATTATCTTGAATTACTCCAAATTTACGTAGTTGACGTAGTAGTAGCTCGTCGCTTATCTTTTCAAAAGCAAAATGTTCTCGTTTCTTACTTTCAAAAGGAAAAAAGTTCGAAATTTTTTACTTTGCAAAGGCAAAACGTTCAGAAGTTCTTACTTTGCAAAAGCAAAAAGTTGTACATTGCATCAGTTCACATTACTCAATGATTCGGTCTGTATGCTTATTTCGGGGTTCATTCTCAATCTAACTAGGCCCCAAAATAATCATACAGCCCGAGTCATAGAGTAATGTGAACTGATGCAATGCATAACTTTTTGCTTTTGCAAAGTAAAAAACGTCAACATTTTGCCTTTGCAAAGTGAGAAATTTCGAACTTTTTTCCTTTTGAAAGTAAGAAACGAGAACATTTTGCTTTTGAAAAGATAAGCGACGAGCTGTAGCTTACTGTGGAGCGAAACAACAATTAGCAATCAACAATCCTCATTCCTCTTGAACCGTTGAGAAATCGAACGAATGATACTGAGTTAACAGGAAACTGGACGTAAACTATTACATTATAGATATTACTTTGTTTGTTTCTAAACAGCTAGTATAACATGTATAACATTATCTATTGTAGTTATGATAGTTTTAATAACAGACACATTTAACTATGTTTTAAAGTATTTTTCTTCTTTAGTAGGTATTACATATTACAGTATGGATATTACTTTGGATGCTGCTAAAGTATTAGTATATAGTAATATAGCACTACTCTAAGGTGCTGTGCTCAAATATTTAATAGACTGAAACTATTTCTCCATTTTCCTGATCTTAACCTTTAAAAATGGTAGTTGTATGACGTCTCTGTCTGTTGTTCATTGTACAAATGCACCATATTATGGTGAATAAAATGAGTAGAGTAGAATCAAGCTGAAATCTTGAAGACGGGAGATCAATTATTCCAAAGGCAGCCCGTTTGCTTAACATTTCTCCTTTTTTCAATTTTCTCCATAATACATGATCCCTTTTGGAAGTGGGAGAGTGGAAAGGTTTCAGTCACAGAAAACTCGTTTTAGCGTGAGAATCTCAAACACTTTCACTTTCATTCAGACTCCAAACTGTATAGCACTTGCTCCATATAGTCTATAGTTTAGATTCTAGATTCTAAATGCTATACACCAGCTCAAGTCTCTAGTCTGGAGAACCAAGTAAAAGAAAGTAAAACTTTTCTCTCCGTCTCGTCCCCTTCACTTCCTCAATACTAACTCACTTTTTAATATGATATTATTATCGCCTCTGGCTACTTCCATTTTACTCGTCCACACACTCACACTCACAAACACACACACACACATGAATAGTTCTTATAGCTCGGGTGAGGAGAACTTGGACATCATTATACGAATAACGAATAAGAATAGGAATAGAATAGATGTAATAGGAAAATAAGGAGAGGAGAGGAAAAAATTCAAAAAGTAAAAGAAGAGTTTCATTTCCTTGTTTTCGTATACTGTATAATATACAGTGTACACTGTACAGCGTATATACAGTACAGCCACACCAACTTTTGATATTACTCCGTAAAAAACTAACCACTTCTCAATATACTGTATACTGTTTAGGCAATAGGCAATAGGCAAGTTCACAGTGCAATTTCCTCTCTCTTCATATTTTCTTAGAATACCTACTTTTGTCTACTCCCACTACTCATTCTCCCCATTCTCTACTCCCTTTACATTTTACTCTTTACACTTGGTCTTAATGGAGGAAATTCCAAATTCGGAATTCAGTTCAGTTTCAGCTTCAGTTTCAATCCTACTCCCACTCCTCTCTTCTTCTTTCTTTACTTAAAAAAGTAATATTTAACGCAGAATAGGACGCGCGTAACTATCTCAATATGTAATACGTAACGTGTAGAATGTAGAATGTAGAAATACGTAGAGTACAAACTCTTACATTTACCTTTATAGTTCTAAAATCTCTGAAACTATCTCTAGAACTGTATGAGTATGAAACATGTTGGTTATACTGTAGACATCCATAGAAAAAAGTCAGAAAGAGACCATCATCACATGGCAATTTTGTACAGTTGGAGCTGTAAAAATAAAAGTTTTTTTATACTATTCTTCGTCTATTCAGCTCCTTTCTCTTGTTGTTCCTCATTTTCTTCTTCACAATCCACAGTCTACAGTCTCTAGTCTCTAGTTTTAGTATGTACTGGTACATATTTACTCTACGCAGTATAACATGTAACATTCTTCCTTTTTTTCCCCAAGTACATAAACTTTAACTTTACCTGTAGACAACTTTACTCACTCTTTCGTTTTTTTCACATTTTTTTCTAGCTACGCACACAAACACGCACAAACACACTACTCGAGTTCATTCTAGCCTCTAGACTAGCCTAGTTCCAGTACAATTGTAGATAGTATATATACACAAAGACACGGACTAGAATGAGGAAAAGGACATTCACTTGCAAGTCTTTTATATTTTTTGTTATTTGCTCATTTCTACTTTCTACCATGTCCGCTTCAGTTTCCAGTGACAGTGTCATCCCTTTGTATCAAACGAGGAAAAAAAGAAGAAAGGAGGCAAGGAGAAAGTCCACCAACAAAAAAAGTACGGTTTATTTATTATTTTCTACTAAAATGGTTTCCTCTTCCTTCATGCTTTATACATTGTACGTTTTACTTTGTACGTTCTACAAAATGATACAAAATCTCCTTACAGATAGTCAAGAGAACTACAGGAAAAGATAGAGAGAGTGAGGCCAGCAGAAGAGAAATAAAAAAAGCCTCAAGTGAATAAAAATGCTTATTTTTTAGATACCTTTTGGAGTTGGAAACTAACCAAAGTACATTATACATTATAAAGTAAGTGCTCCGATAGGTAATACACTCAGGAGCAACTACTAGATGATCTAACAAGAGGGAGTGTAACAAAGTTTAGTTGGAATTTGTAGACTAAAATCTCTCAACCAAAACCAAACACCCTAAATCTGAAAAAAACCTAGCCGGACATTAACATGGAAAATAAGTTGGAGGAAACGGCCACGTCAGACAAAACAAAAAATGACATTGCAAGGCAAATGACAAAATAACAAGGCTCTAGCTTTTAGGTTTTGTGTAAAGTTTACACTGAAAACAATAAATAAACTATTTTGAATATTATCAGCTAAAGCAAAATGCTGATGTGGGTTCTTTGTTTTTATTTGTAGAAATCAGCCACAGCCTCAAAAATGTCAATGGAGATGAAACGTGTAAAAATTCAAGCATTTGTAGAAAGTAGAACTCACCATGCAAAAAAAACTTCAGTGAACAGAAAGAGTGCCTTCTTTGCAAGTTTTACATAAGTAAAGTTAACTGCAATTCAAAGAAAATTGAAAGCTAAATAGCTAAATATAGCCAAGGACAAGGCAATCAGTCTTTTGTTTTTTGTTTCTTTCAAATGTTTTCCCCGTGCAAAATTTATATTTATATGTATTTTTGATGAACAGGTAGAATACGAATACGAATAGGAATACGAATAAGAGTACGAGCATTCGTATTTGTGTATTCGTGAAAACTTGCAAAATATTTTCAACCTTTTCCTTTGATACAAAAGAAGAAAACAAAAAGTTGACTACAATTGTAATTGAATCAATCAGTCAAAACTTTTAAATCAAACAAGCTGTTTTTTTACTTGTTTGCTGGTACTTTGTATCGTACTATACGAGACTAAAAATAGTAGGGGTACGGACTTGTGAACAAAAGTAGTTGAACTACTTATTAAAGCGTTGCATGCAATTGCAAAGATCCTTTGTTTCAACTAGCAGCTGCTTGTTTGAATGCTTGTTACACCTCAAGTTTGTTGTGCTCGAGTTTCGATGCATATCTATTCAAATCACTTTGTGGTATTGGCTTGTTTGATTTTCCAAAGTTTTTTTTATTGATTGCTAGTTTACTGTTTATTTGCAAGTCATTCTTTACTGTACTCTGTACTCTGTGCCCTCTAAACTCTACACCCAACAACTTCTCCTGTTTTATTTCCAGCCCCCAAATTAAGCAATTTTCTTTATAAATATTTCTTTTCAGCTACAGAATACAAAACATATAAAAATGAGACACTCTTTTCGTACCAAAAAGCACATTTGAATTCAAAAATATCTTGTTACAATACTATTCCACTTTTGTGTGTAGCCCTGTTTCTGATTGACGTCATGACTCAAGTGTCAAGAGTCAAGAATAATGAAATGGACATGCAACGCTCAACGACTTGAGTGAAAGTGTCATTCACTTTTCCTCCATTCTCCATTCTTTGGTTGATATAAAAAAATGCACTCCTCCCTCTTTCCTCTGGTATTGTGATTTACATAGTCCACATATTTCCAATATGAACAAGGAACAAAGTGTATTTTACATGGTAAAACACTGAAGGAGGAGAAAATCATGTAATGGAATGGAATTGAGTTTGCACTTTGTATCTACTCAACATTCTCAATATAAGTAGATACAGATACAGAATACAGTGTAGGTTGAGGCGTTAAATTTCCACCATGGATCCTGTATAATCCACAGAACTACACAATACACAGTACTGGATTAGATTCTGAATGGTGAATGGTAAATTGTGGATAAATTGAAGATCTAGGAGATATCAGAAATAGCCTCAGTACAAAACTCACGCATGATAATGTATGCTTTGGCTCCTTCATTATTATTATTATCGCGGCTATTGACTACAACTTGAAGTACAACTCCAACTACAACTAAAACTACTTTACTTTGACTATTTACTCCTAAAACGACCATCACCATTTCGGCTGGATGACTGGTAATACTTTTACTTTTACTGGGAAAGTGAGAGGGAATGAATCAGAGAAGATGGAGTTCATCTGGTGCATTTAACTGCATGGAAAATACAAGTTGAAAGCTTGTCCAAGTGGAACAGGACAAGCACAAGAAGAAGAAGAAGACGAAAGAGAGAGTAAGAAACCAGTACCAGTACCAGGAACTGTACAAGAAAGGAAAGTGAAAGTAAAAGTACAAGGAGAAAGTAACTAAGTGGAGAGAATTGCAGTCGTTCTAGAGAGTCGTAGATCAAGTCTTTAGAACAAAAGATTTATATGGTTTTCTATTTTCGATGAATTTCAAGTTCTGTCTGTTCTCCTTCATGAGTTTCCTCCTTATTTTCTCTCCCTCTCTCCCTCTCTCTTTTCCATGTCCCAGTTCTCACACAAATGCTCCCCAGTACAAGATGTTCACTACTGTACGTTTTTGTGCGTAGTAGGTACAAGGTACAGCATACAGATATTTAGTGCTATCTATTATATAGACTCTAGAATCTAGAATCTAGACTCTCGAATGTAGGTATTTAGGCTCAAAGAAACACACTTTAGTTTTAGTAGGTTTAGGTTTAGTTTTAGTCATAGTTTTTCTTGGTACATGTAAAGTTAGTTGTACTTTTAGTTGTGCTTGTAGCTTGTAGTTGTTGGCTGAGAGAAAAGATTCATCCATCTGACTTGCCACATAATATATAGAGCGTAGAAAGAGTCAAGAAAATAAGAGAGACAAAGAGAGGAATGGAAAGATGGTTAGCACAAACCATCTTTCCGTGTGTGTACAAGAATAAGAATAAGAATCCAACTTGACTTGACTTGGTGTTCATTTAATGTGGATTTTAGTTTATTCTTCTTCTTCCTCTTCCTCTTTGTCTTCTCATTCTCATTCTCTCACAAGTCAGTGGTTGGAGCAAGTAAGCAATTGCAATTTATATTTTGACTCAGCTGGGCGCTTCCTTTTCTACGTCGATATTTATTAGGTTAAGACTTTGTAGAACCAAACCAACCAGACTCTAGACTTAAGACTTCTGCCTTTTTGTCCGTTTGTCTGCTTACTGTTCAAAATCCTACGTTCTACAACACATGTACAATGTACCTTGTACCTTGTGCATTGTACATACACAAGGAGTTGAAGAAAGTAAAGTAACTTGGATCTGACGGTACGTTCTTCCTTGGTTTGGTTTGGTTCCCTCTACATATTTCTCTCAATATCTGCCTTGTCTCCGATTTTTCTTTATCATGAGTAATGAATTCTGAAAATGTATTGCACATCTCACATGCTTCAATACTCAGTGCTCAATGCTCAGTCCAGCCCGTTGAAGCAGAGCAGAGCAGAGCACAGAGACGAAAGAAACAGTGAATATTGAACCTTGAACATTCATCGAGGAGAAAAGTATTGAGCACACAAAGAAGGATTTGGATCAAAGTGATCAGATCAAAATGGTGGTGGAAGAAACAAGAAAGCAGAGTTTATATTTTGTAATGTACAAAGACATGAAAAGAGAAGACAAGGATTGAGAATTGTTTTGTTTGATGATATCACATCTAAAATGAAGAATGTAGAATCCAACAAGAATTTAGAAATTTATGAAAGGTTTCTACTTCTCAAGCAAACAGAACGATGCCCATCACATGTACATAGAACATAGAAAGATACAAAAGAAAAGGAATGTGAAGTTTAAAAGTAAGTTGAATTTGATCGGAGATTAATATGCACTTTTCAACGATGAGACAGCCAACGTTAAAGCTTAGTCATTCGAATTGCTTTATACTTCAAGTTTCAATTTTCAAGTTTCAACACTGTAGTTTCTTACATAAGTGGAAACTGGGATATTCTTATGACTGATATCCTGAGGATGAGTGTGGGTGAAAAGTAGAAATTTTATAGTTAAAATATCTCAAGTTCAAAGAATCCTATGAATGTGCTCTTTTTAGGGAGCAAAGCTGCCTATTGTAATAGTCAAGTCCGTCTGTAAGCAGTTTTAGTTCCATTTGCGTCGACTTTTAAACTCGCTATCTAGCGAACAAATTTCAAAATCGTTAGTGCCACCACCTAGTGGAATTTTTTGCAACTACATACTCCACATTTGCCCGCTAGATGGCGCATGTATACAGATTTATATTGGGAAAGTTCTAAGAGCTCCTTCGACATACACGGCAGTAGTTGTATGCTAGGGGATAGTCACGATACTATTCTTGCAGTCAGCTTCAAAGTTGTAAAGTAAGTAATTTATACTTTGCCATGAACTACTACGTCATAGTTATTTACATTTATGAGAAACTTCCATGGAGGAAGATGACCAGAACCAAGAAGAACCAAAAGAAGGATAAAGCAGATAATAATTTGGAGCTGGAATTGGAGAGCTGTGTTTTAGTTGGTACAAAATCAATCTGAATTTGAGCACATACACTTACACATTCTTCTTTACTGCACTGTACATTGTACATGGTATGAAGTTTTCGAAGAATGTATGAAAAGAGTCCAGAGCTGAAGGATGAACGTTCACATGAAAAGTGAGAAAATGGAGAAAAAATGAGGAAACGTGTCATTTTTTTTCTTCCTTTGGTTGGCTGTTCCTGTTTTCTGTTGTTATCTTTTGCCTTTTCACTTTCCATCTTTCTCTTCCTCATTGCTATTTTTTTGGATGCGTGTGTCTTTTTTTGCTTATTTTTTTCGCCTAGATTCCATCCTCTTCTTCCCATGGATGTATTGGAATAGAATAAAATGCATTACTATAGCAATAAGTACGAGCGCGTGCATATGACTATTTTTTACAGAGAAAGGGGACAGGACAGCAAGATGACAATAGACAATAGCCATTCATATTACCATCATCATAGCCATCCATGTCCTTGGTCGGAGACACAAGGCTCAGGCTCAGGAACAAGGCAAAGGAAAAAGCAGAACCAGAAACGCATAAGTAAGAATACAGAAATACAGAGTACAGAGTTCCCGCAAGGACTGGCAAAATGGACTTTCATAGCATTATTTATTTTTATCTGGGAATAAATCATGGGCGACTGAAGGAGAAGGAGACGGAAACAGAATGTGGAGAAAGGAAGGGAAAGGAGAAAGAGGACAATGAGAAGCAAGCAGTCGTCCCAATAACAATTTCCATTTCCATTTTGGTTTTCAGTCTCCACTGCACAGAGAGAGAGAGAAGAGACTGGAGGATCCAGAACCAGGACAAGGAGCGGAAGAGCTGAACTGATCTCATTTGTCGCATCTCTTGGTCATGCCTTCAGTTTTCATGGTTTGACTTGACTTGCTTTAACTCTGCCTTTTCCTTTTGACTTTTACCACTGGTGCTAGTACTGTCTCTGCTGTCCTTTTTCCTCGAAATTCTGACTCTGACTGTGAGTACGATAGCAATAGATTTACCCTGGGTTTGGTTCGTTGAATATTAGACTCAACTAAACTCGACTCAGAGACTTTTGCTCAATACATCCAATATTAAACATTGTTCACATGTTTTCACATCTTCTCCCGTGTTTTTAAGTCCCATCTCCTTCACTTACATTGTACATATTTATAAATATGCTCTGCTTTTAACCAAGAACATTTTCTCTACCCGAATCCCCGACTTTTCAACCAAGGCTTGTACAATGTACCTGTCTTTTCAACTATTTCTTGTCAACGGGACCAAATTTATATATAATAGTCGGATGAACGAAGAAGTGACAAAAAATATAACAGATGGTATAAATTTAACCACCAGCATACGCATTTCCTTACTTCACATGATATTTTCTATGGATTTTCTTTTCGGCATTTCATTTGCTCGTCTTCTTTTTCTTCTCAAAACTCATATCTAGATTCAAAGTCAAAATCAAAATCAACCTCAAAGAAGAGGGAAAACCTACCTTTTACCTTTCCCCTTTTGCCTTTCTCCCTCCTCACGAAAGCTAAATTCTTCCACCTAATCAAATGAGCCCGCGAGTTCCCACGTGTGGAAAAAACAAGGAAAGGAGGAAACACTAGGCCAAGACAGAGGCTGTTGTTACTCGGTATTTCCGGGATATATCAATCTAGAATCTGTAGATTCTACAATCTAGATCAGGAAATAAAATCTCGAATCCACTGACCCCATTTTCCATGATCAAATATAAACCAAAGTGACAATTGATAGCCTGTCAATTCTTTTTCTGTCCCGACTCAACAATTCATGTACAATGCACAATTTAAAACTTTCCTGAAATATCGTGAAATAAGAGGAAAGTAAATTAAATAAAATTCTTTTTTTTGCTTGGTTTTCTTTTTGGATCTTAACCTATGCTTTTCGGGGGGAGCTTTGAAGACGAAGAAGCTTCTTTTGTTTTGTCTTTGGTTGAAACTGAAAAACCAGATTACTTCTTTCAGCGGCATTGTTCCTTCGTTTTAAAGATGTACAATGTACAATGTCCAAAGATGTTTCAACTACATTCATTTAAAAAAAATACAAATTTGGTGATAACTTGAGACTTGAGTTGAAGAGATGAAAGGTAGGATTGAAAAATCTCTCGTTTGATTCTATTTTATGTACAACGTACAATGTACAAGAGCTTTTCTATCTATATAAAAAGTAGAAAAATTGCATGTGACAAATCGTTTGCACCCCGAAGAGCTCGGAGCTCGGAACTTTCCTCAACGTATCCATTCATGTTTAAAGTCTGTAGTCTGTAGCCCTATGCAGAATAGACTGTGCACCAGAATAAAAACTATAGGGGTTAAACTATCATATAACTCAGTCTATATTTATACAAAAGTGTGTGTGTATCTACAATCTACAGCCTATAACCAATAATCTGCATATGTAAAATGGACAATGCAAAATGTACGAACGATGTACGTACATAGAGTCATTTGATGCATGAAATGATTTACTATAACGACCAGCTTGAAAACACAACCAAAAGTGATAATAAATTCACAATTTGACATACCCAAGCCGGTCGAAATTCTATAATAGTGAAAATTTTTCTACCTGATCCTCTTTACTCCATACTCTTCTCTCCGTCTCTCTCTGGCCAAACTCCAAAAAAGGAATGGGGAAAAAGCAGGCGGAAGAGCGACAAACTAGCTCAGCCGTGGAGAACACAACGAAGTAAATGGACCGTCTACTTTCCTCCTATAAATGTGCATGCACCAAAATGTGTAGGGTGAAAACAGTGAGTAGCCACGTTCCTCCATTAACACTATTCTATTATACGAGCGGTACTATGACGCACATGCAACATACAACATACAACTATGTATACGAGTAGGAAGCATTTTTAGACAAAGCAAGAACAATTGTTCAGGAACTGCTGTGTTGAACAGTCAATAGCCAAGCCATCATTTTTTTTCTTTTTTCTTTCTCTTTCATGTGTTCTGTTTCCTCCTTTGGAACCAAAATTTGAAATCACAGAAATCTAAATATAATTATAAAAACTCTTAAACTTTTAAAATCTCGATAGTAAAAGTTAAGACTCTAAGTTGAGCTAGAGCTTCACAAAATATAATAAAGTAAATGTATGATTAAAATCAATTAGAATAAATCTCGCTTCCTGACCAATTCAACTTTGTCCTCACAAACAATTGTAACTCATAATTATAATACACTGGTCATTTACTACTAGTATTTTGAATCATTGTGCGACAAAATGGAATGAGTATAGTTGATAATTGAGAATTTTAAAAATATCTAGATCGTCCTTGTCAACTTTTAATAAAATTAATGAAAAAAAGGAATTCCAATCCTGAACTAGATTATGGATTCTCCTGGGCACACGAGTGATTGAATGAATGAATGAATAACATAATGAGTGAGAGTGCGTGTGGGAACGAGTGAAAATACGTTTGCGGAATAGAGTGGAGAGTGGAGTCAGTTAATTCTTAGGAAGTCCTTTGTTCCGAGTTTATTGTAAATAGGAAAGAGTACTTGGATCCTGGATGTTCATTAATCAAATCATTTCATTTTCATTCAGTTCCAACTTCCAAGTTTCATACACATCCGAAAGCAGTCCCTTTCATCGTACATTCAGATCCAAGTATAGATACGGATATATCTTACGTATCAAGTGTAATAAGTGTGGACTTTGTATCAATACGGTGTGGTAGTTCATAGTTCATGCGTGATGCACACATCCACGCACATCCAATGCACGATAAACGTTGAGTTTTGAATTTGGAGAGTGGAGGATGATGTTGAAATAATTTGAAAAATGATTTGAAAGAGATGGAGTTATTGTTATGTCACGAAGGATATTCCATCTAACTCTGTCCTAGCACAAATGCGACATCTAATTTATGGATTCTCAAGAATCCCGCTTGTAACATAAAACAGTTTAGATCGTAGGTACAATCTACAATTTGAAAGAATTTACCCCGTTTTCTACCCTTTTAATTTTTAGGCTGGTCTTGTGACTGTTGTAATGAAATAAAAAAGAACGATTTTACACTGTTTTAGAAAGTACTTGAGAGACCGTCTATGTCTGTATCTTTATTTGGGAGTATTGACAGGGGTTTGACAGCCAAATCCCATAATATATTGATAATTATTGGACGTGCTTGTGATTTTTGTTCATATTGACATATATGACTTTATACAATGTTGAGGCCAATAGAGTATTTTTGTTTGACTAAAAAAGTATAGTGTGTATACAAGAGTTGAGACGTTGCATTTATTCATGAGTTGTGCATCGGACAGTTAGTTGTGCATCGTAGCGGCATGATCCTTGCAATGATAAGTGGGAGGGAAAGCCACATTTTTACATTTTCCATTGCTCACTGCACATTGTACAATGTACATTCTCCATAGTTCCAGTCTCCGGTGGACACACACTGTAGTAATGGAAAATGATGCTTCAGACTGCATATGGAACCATGTGGGCGACAATTTATTGACCAGACCAGAAAAGGTATAGAGTCTAGAGTCTCGTAGGAGACATACGTGTACTCAGCAGGAGAAAGCAATGATATTTAGCAGTAGTATTATCAAAAATAGAAACATGCACCTCTAAACTATTTCTAAAGCTCCCCGCCTCTTGATTTAAGGTTTAAAAAATATAAGTATGTTACATCATTTCATGTCCTGTGCACACCGTGCACTTGTTTATACTGCATACCATGTACAGTTTCTTCAAAAGGGAATTTTTTCACGAAAAATGGAAAGAGGGGAAAGCTTTAAAAGTAGGAAGGGTGAGTCCAGACGTGATGATAACACGGAGGAAAATGACGACAAAAAGGTAGGCAATGAAAACGATTACTATTGTACATAATCTTACAAAACGTTGTTATACGTTATACGTATAAATGCATAGTACATAAAAAAAATAAAAAAGGACAAAAAAACTTTAATAGCGGCTCATGACAGTCGATGACGGTGAGACTTTTATGCCACGATTTTTTCAAACCAATACAATAGGTATATTCACATTGTGCTTATACACAGGATGTGTGTTTCTTTAAGAAAGAAGCTAGAAAGTGTAGGTTGTAATAACAGAGACGATGATTTGTAGATAGCTATGTAGAGAGAGAAGGAAAGTAAAGCAAAAGTGGCCCATCTTATCTATACGTAATAGTGCCCTCAACGTCCGAGTAAAACGTACATATCGCTGTGCTATAGTTACGGTCATGTGTGTTTGAGCCTTTCTATTGCCCGCACCTATTGTTTGAAATGACTTGTTCCCTGCAGATTTTGGTTGCCGAGTCAGCATTTCAATAAGTCACTATAGCGTCTACCCCTTTTAGTATAGCGTATATCCATTACCACATCATCTTCCAACATTTCCCCCTTTCGTCCGTTCCCTTTTTATAGGTATTTCTCAATCAGTATTTTGTGTGATTTTCCAAATCTCATGCAAACGAGCCTATCTACCATCCAACATTCACCACCCAACCAACGAACCAGACCAGTGCAGTGGTTACAGGGCATGGCAGGAAAGTACCGTGGACCAACCATTCAAAGTCCATAATATTGACCATCATTGTCATTGTCACTGTCGTCACCTTCCTTCGAAGCAGTATTGTTTTAAATATGTATGCACGTACAATATGCAATATACAACCAGTTCTGTCTTCATGTACGTCAACGAGTCAACCCCCGTTTTCCTGTCCACTTTCTCCGCTTTTCCTATTTTTTATTCTCCTTTTTCCTGTCGTCCTTTCCTTTCCAGAATAGGCGTACGAGTGAAAAAACTACGAAGCTCAAACTAAATTCAAACATACACTCATATATGTGGAAAAGGCAAGAAGGTAAATGGGAATAGTGAAAGTTGACGACTTTGAAGGCAATGAAATCAAGACCATTTTATGAAGTGCGATGCAGCCAACAAACCATAACCAAGATCCAAGACGGAATTTCCCCTTCTTTTTCTTTTATTTATACGCTTCCCTTTTTATATGTATATTTTATATGATACGCACTTGGCAGTTGAATGTCTCTTCTTCATCTTCTTTTTCTTCCTAATTCTCAATTCTCAACTCGTGACTTTCACCTTAGTTGTCTTTATATTAGACCATTTTGAGCTATAGTACCCACTATTGACTACGGTTGCAGTGCAGTTCTGTTCAGGTAGTTTAAGCTTTCTTCCTACTGCATTTCTGTTTTGTACGACATGTAAGCCTCAGAGCCTTTTTTGCCCCAATCTCTCTTTCTTTCTGTATGAGCAAAAGGTGGGTTATTTAATTTACTGAGTACAAAGATGCAATAAAATTTCTATTGCAATTCTGCAAATATTTACGTGTCTAAATTATATAGAGTAATTCACAAGATTGTTATATCTATTTTCTCGTTGCGGTCCTTTTTAAAAAGAAGACGAGGATGATGAGAACGACAGAGGCAAATTATTTTTGGTAGGTTTTATATGTACATACAACGTGGCCGTTTGTACGAGTATTTCTGATTTCTTATTTCGGCCTTCGGGTTCATTCCCCTTGAAAATGCCTCCTTCATTCCTTTTCCAATTAATGAAGAAACAGAAGACGTCTTTGGTCTATAAAGGTATGGTTTATAACTTGTATACATAAAGTGTAGTGTAACGTAAAGAAGAGTTAAATGAATTGCTTCTGGAGTGGTTTATATAGAAAAGAGTATCGTAAAATGAGTAGAAATGTACAATGGGCAGTGCGTAGTGTACCTTGTACATCAATAGATCGTTTTGCCACATGTATAATGTATATAGATAAATGCTTTTGAGCTTCTTACTTGGAGACGTTTCGCTTTCTCTTTGTTTTGGCATCCAGCAAGTCAGGGGGGATGAGAGCTCATTTACAGACATCAGAGAGCTAGTACACATTTTATCAGTAATAATGCATCTCGACGGATGTTTACCTACCACAGGCGATATCAAAAGCCAACTGTATATAATATTTTATCTACCTTCTATGAAGTCCGTATCCGATGGCGTCATGGCGTGTGTCAGGATCTACACAGCTTTAATAACTATTACTCTGGCTCAGATTAAAAGCTACTATTTTGGCTAAGAGAAATGACTATTATTTTGGCTAAGATAAAAAGCTAATACTTCGGCTAAGAAAAAAAGCTATTATTTCGGCTAAGAAAACAGCGTGATCTAGCTACACAAAAGAGTTGTTATTCAGGCTAAATGAAGTGATTATTCCAAGCCGGTCATCTCGAGTAGAAAAATTTAACAATTTTGAGCCATAAGATACGGATTTACATAACAGTTCAATTTACCCCCTTCACTTGATGGGCTTTTTACTTGTATACGGACGTAGCACATATGAAGCTCGTTTCTCTTTTCCCTTTCCTCCTTTCTTCTTTTCTTTTTCCTATGAACTTGGGCTATCAAAGTCCATAGTCATTTTATTTACACTGACAAACAAGTATTATTATTATTACAAATATCAAATCCAGACACTCAAGCACTTGTGCACGCTGTAGACTGTAGACTCCTTCATTTAGACCTGTTTGTTTCTAACGAAAAATATTATTACTCTGTTTCATTCAAATTCAAGAACAAATGGAAAGGCAATCCGATAGCTTCTGATTTGAAAATTTCCTAAATAAATTGAACTATAGCTTACTACCTTTTATTCGTCAAATACAAACACTCTGAAGTATTTGAAATTAAGAAGAACTCCGTTATCGTTATCAAATTCTAAACTCTAGACAAAACAAAATTGAAATCTTTGACCGGATTGTTAAATGCATTATTTTGTTTAGATTAAACTAGAATAATTGTACTATAAAAGGAGCTGGAAAACATTGGATTGCATTGAAAGAGGATTACAATGTTAATTTTACAGAGTTTTTCTCAGTTGTCAGTTGTCAGTACAGCTGCTAATAATTGTGATTCACTTGAGACTTGAAAGCCTCGAATCAGTTGTACAAGTACACAATTACATAGTACATGCATTTAATAAATAAAGAATAAAAACAACAGCATACAGTTGTAAGTTAAAAGAGTATGAAAAGGGTTAAATGACCGTCGAATTCTCCATCACTCTGCATTTTACATGTACTTTAGTTTGAGCCATAATATGACAGAATAAAAAGAATAACTTTTTGTTGGAGAATGTGAAATGCGCCTAAAGTGCGGGTTCGCTATGGTTTTTTGATGGTTATCTAAGCGGTGGTTAGAAATAGAAATGCTCCAAAAAATGTACATATAATGTAAGTAAGAAGAAGAGTTTTTACTTTTGAGTCTTGGGTCTAAATTCTCAATGTATATTCGTATAAGTTGTATAAGTCTCTTGGTCTTTTACTCAATCTGTTGAGAACATGGGTGGGTGGATGTTAGCAACTAGACATATAGATAGATAGATGGATAGATGAAGATGAAGATGAGGAGAAAGCGAGAGGAGATGAGATGGAAATGTTACAAGGAAACCATTTCAACTAAATGTACTATACATTTGTTGAAAATCGTCCAGACGATTTCTGTCTAAATTCTCGACATGGAGTTTAATAGTGAGAATAGTCGTCAATAGAGAACCTTGAACATGGAACATTCATCCGCTCACTCTCAACACATTTCTTCCTCCATCAACATCAACTTTTGTGTATATCAGCATATTGTAACTATAATATATATTATATATTATATAACATGTTCACAAACACACTTTGATGCTTACGCAGTCCTCTTATTGGTCTGGTCGGGTCTATAGTCTGGTGTTTGTTTTCTTCCCTTTTGCTTGTCGGCCTTTTCCTTTTCCTTTTCCATCCCCTTTTCCTTTTCATGCTTAATATCCTCCACATTTTCTCCAAATAGGTTACTTTCTAAAGTGGTCAATTTGTGCCCGAGTAATATGTAAACTTTCATCTTTTTACAACCACAAAACAGAACAGAACAGAAGACAGAAAAGGGAGACAGAGAAGAGAGAAAGGAAATGGAATGAAGAATGCCAATGTGGATGTGGATGTAAAGGAAAAGCCACAAGGAAAATAAGATATCAAATGAACAAAGTTCCAATTCTATACTCAAATACTTAGCTCAGTCGAGTACACAGACACAGAAAAGCTCTGAACGTCTTCCAGACTCTTTTTAATGTGTAATAATACGACTGAGGGAGTGTCTGTCTGTATTTGTGTATTTGTGTTTGTTTTTGTGTCTATAATGTTTGTAAATATATAAAATGCAAAATCCCTCTTTTTGCACTCCTACAGTTATCCTCTCAGTTATTTAGTATTATTATTATTATTTATTATTATTTTGATTATTTATTTATTTATTTAAGAAAAGGAAATTTTCTCTTTTCACTAGTTTTAATAAACTAAATAAGTATGAAACATACTGAACGTCCAGGATAGAAGAAGAGGAGCCTCAAAGTACAATGAGGAAAATGAGGGATTATTATGCAAATTGTCTACTTGAAAACCCGGCTTGAAATACCAATGCTTTCAAATTTACAACCAAACCAAACCAATAAATAGCAATAGCAACAGCAATACCAGTACAAATTCAAATATAAACACAAACAGGAGTGCAAATACAAATAGGGCTTTGTGTACATTGTACATTGTACACTGTACACTCAACCACGGGGAAGAAGAGGAGCAACAAGGTTACTCACTTTACTCCTACACGGATTACCATTCCCCATTCAGCGTTCACCATGTCAATTTCCAATTGACTTGCACGCTTCACTTGTACCATGTCTACTGTCTAATGTGTATTGTAGTATATTTTGAGTATTGAGCATGTAGAGTTTGGAGGTATTTTGAAATAACTCGAGTCTCTAAAATAGATTGAGTACATGAAAATGTACAAATATTTGTCCTGCTAACCATTCATTCATCATCTCGGCTCATTTGTATCCCTATAATATTTACATAACATTTGTAGATTCTACATACACTAGACCCATTCTCAAATCCACAATGTACCTTCATTTCATTCTACATTTTACAAGTGGGTTTAATGCTAATCAGCGGAATAGCTGAATACAAAATGAAGAAGTAAAACCAAGAAAGTCCATTATACTATAGATTAATTTATTACAGTCCAACTCAAAGACCAAAGTCAATTGAATTTTAATTCTGTTTCACCTCAACTTGTCTGATCTCTCCTAATCCATCGATGACCATTTTGTCATTTTTGTTTTTGTTTAGTTTTTATGTGTTTAGTTGTTTGAAGCTCTCGATGCTCGAGATTTAACGAGAACTTTTTTTGGAACGAGTTGCAAAAATAGATGATTTCCTCTTCCTGAATTTACCTACCGTAACAAATAAATAGTAAAATGGAAAGTATACGGGGCACGCAAAACTTCACATCTCATGCCCAAACTACAAAATAGAGAGTAGAAAATTCAAAGAGGAAACAAATAGTTCCTACAAAGTAAAAAATTTCATGAAAAAGGTAGAAAAATACTTATAAAGAGAGGGAGAAGGTTTAACCTCTATCTTTGTTTTACTCCTTGTTTTTGTTTTCATTTTCGTCTACATCTTTGTAGGTATGTGAATATACATAACACATACACTGAAAACTGACTTTTCTCTCTACATATTTTATTCTTAATGGAGGTAGGAACAAAAAGCGGATTAAATTATCAATGGCATCAAGTATCAGGAATCAAGCACAGATACATCCAACTTATAAAGGGTATCAGTCGAAATAAACACAAGCACATGCATAAAAGTAGCAAGTTAAGTATTGAGCATTTAGTACTTAGCATTTAGCTTCATTTAGCCAAGTAGGAAAATAATACAAGTGAATTCACATTTGTCTCTTGTTTCACGTAGTGTTTTTACTTAGTTGATGTTAAAATATGTAGAATCTAGAATCTAGAATGGCACATGTATGATGTATGTATACATGGAGAACGAGGATACAGGTAGAAAGAGGTAAGTATATTCATATAAGAACATTTCATTTTTCATTCAATAGAGATTGTAGAAAGTACTATATAATAGCGAGTAGAGATCCTTAAAAGCTTTGAATAATTACTTTCTTGTCCTCATTCTCTTGGTTCTTGTTCTTGTTCTTGTTTTTCTGAATATAAAATGATTATATTACCGTATTTGTGCCTGTTTCTTTCTTTCCGTTCCTCCTTCATCTTTCATCACTTTGAATCTACGTTCTATTTTCTATTTTGTATTTGAAAGAAGGTAGAAGATAGAAGGTAGAACCTAGATATTCAAGCATGTGTCTGTAGTCTCTAGTTTGTATTCTGTAGTGTTCGGTATCCATGTTATTTTCGTTTAGGATGAATGACTGGGTGAATGAATGAGGAAGGAGTGAAAGGGACTTTGACAAGCCTACAAAATTAGAATTCTCTCTCCCTTGATCCTAATCCTGTTTCCTGTCTTCAAATTCATTTTAGTGAATATTAATGTTTGTGTGTACACTGTACAGTGTTCATTTTATATTCTATATTCTACCATGTACATTGTGCATCTTTCATCCTTCATCTTACAACATCCTCTACGTTTTACATGATACATTGTACATTAGAGCCCGTCAAAATAGCATAAGTTGGAGAAGTTTAAAGTCTTACCCCTTCATATCGTTCCTTTTGGTGTAGAAACCAACCTCTGAAAACATCAGCTCAATAAAATTAGGTTTAGAGGTCGACCAGGGTCACCAAAGTTTAACATGTATTTTAAACGGGAGAACTTTCACAAATCAGGCATTATTCTGGTGTGGAGGAAAGGGGCGGAGGTAAATTTTTTTCGAGACTTGTAATGAAGTCACCCTGGCCCACTAACAAAATGTGCAAAAGGAGAAAATCCCAAAAAAATTCCTTCCCAGTTTTCTCAATGGTCCAAAAGCCCGCTTTTCCCCTGTTTTCCCCGGTTTTTCTGGTTTTTGGACCCCTGGAAAAACCAGGAAGGAAATTTTCTGGAGTTTTCTCCTTTTGCACATTTTGATAGTGGCCTAGGCTGACTTCATTCCAATTCTCAGAAAAATTCTACCTCCGCCCCTTTTCTCCCCACCCACAATATGCCTGATTTGTGAAAGTTCTCCCGTTTAAAATACATGTTAAACTTTGATGACCCTGGTCGACCTCTAAACCTAATTTTATTGAGCTGATTTTTTCAGAGGTTGGTTTCTACACCAAAAGGAACGATATGAAGGGGTAAGACTTTAAACTTCTCCAACTTTTGGTTTTTTGACGGGCTCTATTGTACATGTTACATTTTACATGCTTCAATGTGGAAAATTCCCATCTTTTCACTTTTGACTTTTGACTCGGCAGCTGAAAGATCTCAGGTGAAAGTAATGAAAGTGATGTGACTCATTCTCTTTCCTGTTCTAAATTGTACATTCTACACTCTACACTCTCAATCTCTTTATATCATCACTAATGATCTTACAAGGACTTAGCTAGACTTTAGACTTTAGACTGTAGACTGTATTATCTAGAATCTAGATGATACACATACATAATACATAACATGGACTTAGTTCCTTGCATCACATTATTTTTGCTTGTTCCTCCGGATTACGCCTCATTTTCCCTTTTTTGTATCGAATTAAAAACTCGTAGGATGTACAATGTACAATGTACCATCTACAAGCTGACACACTGTCACAAATAACTACGTTGTAGCTTTAAAATAGACACAGTTGTATAGCTGTAGACTGAAGACTGTAGACCTGTTGTTTGTCATATGAACTGGAAACTGGAAAGAACTTTGAGATCAAAAATAAAATAATGACATGGACTCTCATTATCACGTCAGATAAAGTCAGTCATATCAATCGCCCTTCTGTTCGTCAATACTAGGAATAATTTCAGGACACAATGCAGATACAAAGAAAGAAAATATGAAAAAGTATGAATATAGTTTGGTCCAATAATTTCCACTCTTTCTTCCAGTTTGACTTTACACTTTACGCTTTACACAAGGTAGCAAGTCACACAAGCGGACACAATTCGGAATGGAAACTCATTCAAGTGGAATGGGAAATGAACTTGACAATTTACGCATGATGCTAGATTACTTGTACTTTATAAAAAAGATGTATGAGAGTATAAAGTGTAAAGTGTACAGGATTCCTTATTACTTTTTTATTTTCACCTACATACAAAAAACAAATAATCAATGAAGAACAGTTTGAACTTTTATAATCCTCATGTGTACAGTGTACAGTATACAGGATACAGTGACAAAAATTGATGCAAGGAAATACTTTACTTTACTGCGCTGAAACTTTTCTATACTTTCCAGAACAATTTAAATTTGTTTCTGACACTTTTTTTTCTTTTTTTGTTCATGAATATTAAAAATTGTGTTATAAAATGAAATAAAACTTAGTTTTTTTCCGTTCTAAATTTTAAAGCTAAAAAATGCTTTAATTGTCCATACTCTAGATCCTAGTTTCTAGATTCTTTGGTCTGTCATTTAAAAGTTTTTGTATAACAATGTGTATTATGTACATTGTACATGGTACAATTCCACAAAAGGGGTTGAGAAAATGGAGAATGGGGAAATAGTATTTTTTTTGCTCCTTTTGGAAACTACATTTAGAAACTTGAATGCTTTTTGAAAGTATCGGTTATTCGGATTCGGATTCGGATTCGGGTAGTTAGGAGGCGAAGGAGGAAGTAGAATAAAAGAACTTCAAGTAGCGAAGCAAGTACTACAACTAGTGCTAGAGAGAAAGAGAGAAGAAGAAAGAAATTCTTTTTGTGAAAGGAACAGAACAAAACCTTTCGTTTAGTAATTACCACAACTTTTACTTCTAATTAAAGAGACACTTTACTGTACATACACGTCCTCACTAACGAATACAACATGCGAGAGACAGAACAGCGATGGAGACAGAGACAGAGACAGGCGGAGAGAGAATAAAGGAGAAGACAAATTCAAGGAATGAAAAGAGAAAAGAAGAAGAGAAGGAGAGCAGGAAAATGAAAATGGAACAAGAGAAAATGAGGACCAGAGTACAAGTAAAAGTAAGAGTAGGAGTAAGCGAGCGAGTGAACGAGCAGGGGAGTTGAACACAACGAGGGGAATCAGCAAGAAGTTGAGCCAAGAAAAATCGTGAATCTGGATTGCCTTCCAATTTACTCCTCCATTGTGTTTCCAGGGAAAAATTAGCTCCACAATGGTTTTTTCCTGATTCAGACAACTTTTCTCTCTCTCTCTCTTACTCCCTCTCTTCAGCAGTCCCAAACATTATTTGTGCAATCGAATCTAATCGACTATATCCTGTAATGTTTCATGCGAATGAGGAGGAAAGCGAAAGAGAACATACGCTCTCTCCCACTCTTTTCCCTTTGTCTTACTCTCAACTTTCTTTACTACCTTCTACTTTCATCCTGAATTCCAAACCAAATGAAAGCACTACCAGATACGTGTACAGTGTACAGTTTACATCTACAACTGATGATGATGGTGATGACGACCACCACTACCACTACTTTCTAGAAATTCTTTAAATGTTGGGAAATGGTAAACTTTAAGAAAAAGTAATAAAAGTATTATTATTATTATTATTCGTTGACGTTGTGTTTGTTGTGGTGGTGTTTGTGTCTACGTGTGAGTGGGTGTTGGGCTTTCATTAAAATGTGTACAACACAACACACTCATGGTGTAAAACGCCTGTAGACTATAGACGCATGTTCAGTGCTTCCTCAGATATCACTAATGTATCTAGAATCTATACAACAATTATAGCTTCTACGGTCTAGTTATGTACAGATCACTTCACATATACATATACCTAGCTCCTGGTTTTCTTTCTCTATTTACATTTCACATGTACTCCGATTCATTCATTCATTCATTTATTTGTTCCATTTCATGACCAAAGTCACTCTTTCTCCATAACAACCACCACTACTTTATATTTTCTCTACTCTCCATGCTTGCGTCTTGCCTACATTTCGTAGAATATAGGTATTATGTATATTGGTTTCATTTCAAGCGGTTTATTGTACAAGGTACAAGAGAGAGAGACAGGAAGTGAAGGTCGGTCTCATGTGTGTATTTATAAATTATTGTACATTCTACGACATTGAATCCACCAAAAGATCTTCATTAAATTTCCTCGACTTTATAACTGCATCCTATTATTATTATGATTGCAATTGCCATTACAATAAAGGTATACAATGTACAATGTGCATTATGTATACTAAATTTGTTTCAGGTCTCTGCTGACTTCTTTTCCTGCGTGGAATTGCTATAATTGCATATTATTTGTACATGGTAAAGGTACCACACTATCACACACTATTACACCTGTTTTATTATGAATTCCCAACTTTACATTAGAAATAGTTGAATGACTTTATTATTACCATTATTATTATTATTTTGTCTCATAAAAGCTGTTCGTGTACAATTATTATGCACACTGTACTGTATAAAATATCTGTATACAATATTTAATGCTCAGCTTGTAAACTGTGGCTCCTTCAAAACTCAAAACTCAAAATTCAAAATTCAAACCATTCCCGTTTTTAAAATTTTATTTTGCATGTAAATTGTTCTTTTACTCCTGGATAAAAAGATAACAAGATACAGAAAAGTCTCCCACCTTCAAATATTTGTACACTAAACCTAAAATGAAATAGGTGTATCATGAGAGCAGTTAAAAAACATCATGTGTGAAATAAAGTTCCACCCTGAGACGATTTGATTTATACAAACTACAAACTGTAAACAAGCATTTTTCATGAGCAGTAAATTTCTGACCAAAAAACCAAGATGCTGGCACAGAAACGTCTTGCTAAAATTATAATCAGAAGCAAATGAGCTTTAATAAAAGTTTTCTCTGTTAGTAAAAAAACTCTGGTTATTAAACTGTTTTGGTTTGACTTTTTCATTCCATGATATTTAGCATTTTGAAAATAAAATGTAGAAGCACAGGTACATGAATAACTTATTTCAAGTAGTTTCAATCCCAGTGCAGTTGTTCTGTGTTATATTGAGTTTTTTTGTTCTACATGATGAAATACGCATATGCATACTTGTGATGCGTCTGTGCAAATTCTATGTAGACACAGAAAATGGACAAACTTTACACGAATTACAAATTACAAGGGATTTGGATTGGCTCTTTTCATTATCCTGAGCCAAACATTCCCTTTACGCTGTACATTTTACATTCTGCATTCTAGTTGATATACATTTGATGATTCCTGTACATGTGGATTTTGCATGTACAAAAACTACTTATGTTTATTCTCATTTCATTTTCATTTCATCCTTTCTATTTTCGGTGACGAGCGAGAGAGAGTGTGTGTGAAAGAGAGAGAAAGGGGATGGACTTGAACTATGTAGATTTTACGGCTGACTACTCTCTTACACATCCGAATGTTCATGGACAATGTGAGAGTGTGTGTATGTGTAATGTGTAGATATGATGAGTACCAAGTACAAAGTTGGGAAGAGAGAAGAGAAAGACATTTACTACAAGTTTATGACTCACCTGAGTGCCATTTGTGAGCCACAATCCCTAACACTTTGTCTTCTCCTCCCATTTTAACCTCGACCAGAACCAGCGTCAGAATCAGAGTCAGAACCAAAATTTTACTTTCTCATTTGGCAAGTTTTCTCCATGCTATTACTTTCTTTCTTTCTCTGGAGTGTACAGTGTACAATCTACAGACTTTTTATGATGAACTCAGTGAGGACTCGGGATTCTAACAGAAAAATATGAAGAGTGAGCATTGAACATTGAGCACTGAGCATGTATGAGATCGAGATGGGGATGGAAGATAGCACATTATTGTACTGACAAAAGAGACTAAAGGGTACTCAGATCCTGTCTCTCTCTCTTTTCAGTCTTTCGCTCTCTCACCCTCACTCTCATTCTTTCATCCTTTCCTACTTCGTATTTCGTATCCTTTGGCAATATGAGTATGTACCAATGTGGAAATGTACACGTAGAACAAAGTTGTCAAAGTTCACATTCACATTCACACTCAAATTTCTCTACCTAGCGACTAGAATCTGGATTCTGGAGTCTGGAGTCTAGAGACAGACATTTTTTCACAAGACAAAAGTAAAAGCGTATCATTCCTCTCTCATTTTCTCTTTCTGTCTATCTACATGTATCTACATGTATCTATCTATCTATCTATCCATCTGAGATTCATCCTCATTTCATTTCATACATCTAAATGGAAGTGAAGAGAACGGTGAGTGGAGTGTGAGTTTGTGTGTATGTGTTATGTGTAAATGTCTAAATGTAGGAATAAGAAATCATCCATACATTCTACATTTCATTCCAAGTTAGCTTGTAAGTTTGTCAAAACTGAAAGGGATAGTGGGCTGACAAGGATGAATTGAGAATTGAAGGGTTCCACTTCATGTGGAGAATGACAAGTATGGAATGCGTCATTAATTTCTCCCTGGTTCATTCCTTTCTACTCCATCCAATCCTTTGTCTCCATATCCATCTCTTCCTCTTTTTCTCCTTTTCTTTCTGTATATGCTTCTGCCTCTGTCTCAATCTGGAGTCTGGCTGAAAATCCATGTTCTGTACAGTTTACACATTACACACATTTATACTCCTGCATTCAATCAATATAGATCTAAATAATCAAATATCATCTTATTCCAATTTTGATTCCAATTCTGATCCAAATCAAAGTTATGCACTTTTTTACTCTTCTTTCATATTCGCAGTTTCCCGTCAAAAACTCAAAACAGGAAATGGAGTCCCGGAGTGCTTTTCTCCTTGGTGCAGTACAACCGAGTATTTTGTGTTTTAGAATGTGCATTCTTTATTATTTATAAATAGGAATAAGATGCGAGTCCCTGAGAGCAAATGAGCAATAAACAACCATTTTTGTACAATGCACAATAATTTAATATCAGTATCAAGTATGCGTTGTCTCTATTTCGTACAATGTTTCACATTGCACATGAATGTACACGGCTCATAGTAAAGAGGCGATTGTTAGGATACATACAATTCAAAATCTCAGAAAAAAATGTCGTACCACAAGCAGCCCAAAACACCAGCATCAGCATCAGCACCAAGTTCCTGAAATAAGAGAAAGCAAAGGAAAATAAAATAAAAACTTCTACTCAACTTGCTCACGTCCAACTCGGCTGATTCACAACAAAGTTAAGCTGAAACTGTAAAAAAGTTTGCACGTAACTAGAATCTAGAATCTAGTATCTAGAAAATGGACTAAAATAGAATGGAATGAAGAGTTGAAGAAATCCAGTTTTTTATTTCCGAGCTTTTTTTTACAATAGGCATGTCAACTTGAATGAGATGATATGATGTGATACGTTATGACATGACATGACATGGTATGATATTATATCACATAGACTTTCTAAATTCAAACTCGTGCCATTTTCTGCGTGCAGTCAAACCTCCTCTTTTTTTACATGGTATCTTTTGTGTGTGTGTACTTTCGTTTTCCCCATTTTGCTGTCTCACACATTCCACATTCTGTGTGCCTCTCTAAACTTTTTCTTTGTTTTTTATATCTTTTAGTTTCACTTTCTCCTTTCTCTTTGGTATCTGCAGTATTTGTATTTGTACTTCCCTTGAAGAAGGAAAAAGAAGAGGAGAAAGCTAAAAACAATTTGAAAAACGGCTGACTTTCCCTCCATTTGTTTTTTAACAGTTGTAAAATGGATAGGAGGACTCAGTGGAAAGTGGAAACTGGTATGCTGAAAAGGTAATGATGTACTTACACACATAAATGTACATGTAAAATAGGTACCAGAATGTAGAAAGAAAGTTGAAGTTAATAGAACCTTCTAAATTTTAAAAAAACAAATTTTGTACTTCATCATTTTTTGTTTTAACCCTTTTGTAGACATTTTGTAAGTTTTTGCATGTGCTCATCATTTCAACTATAACCATTAACCATGTTTTACCTGCATCGAAAATAATAAATAATAAATAGTGAAAAGGAGTAAATAGTAAATATAAATAGCAAAGTTTGTAATAATCCTCATCTCTATCAAAAAATCAAGGAGTAAAAGGTACAAGCTTTTCTTTTTCAGGAGCTGGAAGAGGAGTTCAAAAGTTGTTGGGATGGAAAAATGGGGAATAAAGAAGAAGGATATGAAACAAAATGAATACGATACATTACACTATACATTGTACATTGTACATACATGCGATGATTTGTTTGTGTCGATATACTATATACTACACAAGTAATGCAAGAGTGCTTATATACTATGTACTATGTACAATGTGCAACGTACGAGTCTTATAAGAAGAGATGGCTTTTTTCGTTTGGGTGCATGCAGTTTTTATTTTTTATAAAGGGAATGAAATGAAATGTGATGTTGTCTACTCTCCTTTTTCCATACTCCAAACTCCAAACTATTCACATGCATTTTCTTCCTCTTTTGTGCAATGAATATTAGTAAGATATTTCACTGTGTGCTTCATTTTATTTCTCTCTCTCACTCTCTCTTTATGTCTCTGTCTCAGCCTGAAGAATTCCTGAAGAAAAAGAGGAGTACTATAAAAGATTCCAGTTTTTATCGTCTCAAGAAAAAGGAGAGAAAGAAAGAAAGAAAGAAGAAGAAAGAGATTTTACATTTGAATATGAATAACTGCTTATTACTCACGATTTCAAGGTTGGTGAGCAGAAAAAGAATAAGCGATTGGTGGAGAAATGAGGCAGAGAAATGAGACAGAGCTAAATATTTCAACTTAACTCGGCTCAACTCAAATTGACTCGACGCAACTCCACTCAACTCTGCTCAATTCAGCTAGAGTCGACTCACATGAAATGTGAGATGTAAAATGCTAAAAGATGATGATGATGATGATGAGGACTCCATACATTTTAATAGAATACTTTAGAAATAGAAAGTACATTGTAGACATTTCTATTTGAAGAAAGGAGAAAAGAGAAAGGAGAAAGTACTTGTACCCAGTAGACCCAGTAAAAATTCCCAGACTTGAAGGGAAAAAATCAAAACAATTTTACGACAAACTGACAGTATGATTTCACGACTTTGAGCCAAATGATATTTGGATTTTTTGGATATGGGATATGAAAAATCCTATCGTTGAAAATGAGTATTCGCAAAATCGCTAGCAACACAGTTAAATACTAATTTCTAATGTCACTTTCACTCCCCTAGAAAAATTTCTTTCTTTTTTACTTTCTCTTTGTCCCTGATTTGGAGAAAGTGATACTTGAAACTGATACGGATACCGATATTTTCCCCGTGTATCAGCTTGGAGGAGGAAAAAGATGTAGGACATTTTACAACTTAAAATCTTTGCCTTCTTGTTTTCGCCTTCTCTAATGGTGTTTACTCAAAGTGTATCAAACTGTGTCCCATCATCCACTACGCCAACCAATACAGAAAATGCATTAAACATCACACGTTACACAACCATCTCTCAAATTACAATTACTCTCAAAGAATTCAATTTATGCCTATTATGCCAAAGCATATATTATGTACGATGTTTGAATAATTTTTGCCTCGGAGAATTGTATCTGTATTTGTACCTTGTACTAGACAAATTATTATGATTATTAAAAGCCCATTAGTATTCAATAAACGTTTGAATTTTTCACAACACTCTTACGTAAGACCATCTAAAACCATCTGCGTATTTTAAATTTCCACATTTTGCATGAATATTATATATTATATTCATCATAAATTATAAATTTGGATTCTTGGAATCCTTCTCTTTAGCTTCTGGTGCTTTTGATACTGCACAAAATTTCACGAGTCACGGTTCTCAATTCTTGATTTTGATTCTATTTATCTAGCTTTTGGTTTTTGGTCCCCTCCCGTTTCCTAAAATACTGTACAGAATATATATTGTACAGATACAGACAGACACAAAATAGACACGCAGAAACGAGGCAAAATGGATTTATCTTCTATGTACTTGAGTAAAGAATCTAGTCTGGAGTCTCGAGTCACCATTTATCCGTACTTGGTTTATTAATGTATGGATGTGTCCTCTGGAATACAAAGTGAGTCTGGTCCCTGAATTTAGTACATTATCCATTATCTTACTCTGTTGAGCTGGATCTGGAATCTTGAATCTGGAATCTTGAATTAAAGACAACAGAGCAAAATATAATTAATATATAAATCATTTTAATTTGAAAAATATTCAAATCAAAACACAAATCCAAACCTTTTCCAACTCCTAAATGGTGCCGTGTACATTGTAATATGTTCCATGTGCATAGAAGTAACTTTATAACTATATACCGACAGCTTTTGAAAACAGTCCGGGTACAGGGTTTTTATTTGATATACCACCCAATTTTGCTTCTCATGAGTGATTAATCCCACTTTTCTCTTCCATGAGTTTTGTTTGTATTTTTAAAGGTATTGGATAATTGAGGAGGAGTTTTTGCTGATCTTGTTTCTGTTTCCGCTCTCAGGCAGGACGAATTTACGAATTTATGACTCGCCTTAACTATGTACTCTTTACTCTTTAGTTTAACCTAACGTTTTTCTTTTTCCTCTTTTCGGTTGAACAGAATCAGAGAGTAATGGGCAATGGAAACGGTACAAAAAGTCAAAGATGCCTATGCTCCGTTTTCCATTTGCCATGTCCATACTCTACAGTATAAACACATATAAATATACAGAGGGCAAAACTGGATATAAAAGGACAAAAAGAGGCCATTTAAAATTCTTAATTGTACTGGTTAAAAAATTCATTTAAAGAGTGCGATAAAAGATTCCCATGTCCCATAAAAGACTCGACTGCTTTTACTTTACACTGTACAGTGTACACGTGTGTGTATCTAGTATCTACTATCTACAGTATCTATCTTTGCTAAGCGAGCTAAATTGTAAAAGACAAAGTACAGAGCAAAGAGTATGGAACGTTGAGATGAGTGTAAAGATAAGTGTTCATTACATTTCCTACAGTTAGAGACCATGAGGATTGTCTTAAATTTTCCTGGATACTGGATACTCAACTCTTGCAAGAGACAGACAGACAAACGAAAACGAAGACGGAGAAAGAAAGAGGGAATGGCTCTAATGATGGGTTAAAAAATGGTCCATTCTTTAATCATTACAGATAAAGAAAGAACAAAGAAGGACAAAAGAGTCGACAGGAGAAAATATCTGTGTATTCCTGGATATTCATAATAAACTGTAAACGTAATGCATATATTACGTTTTGCATTACTTTCTACATTGTACATTCTAAATTGTAAAGGTAATGGGTAATGTGAGGATGAAATTATTGCTGCTACGGTTATGCATAAAATACTTGTATCCATTTTATAACTGATATGCTCTATAATATAAAGTATGAATTGATGTAGAATATAAAATGTAGAATGTAGAACATTAGAGCACTTATATATCAGCTTGGAGAAGAGCATTTATATAATATCATGTAGTTCAAGCTGTAATTTCCATTTCCATTTGGAGGGAATAATAAATACATGTAGTTGAATAACAATGATAATAACTCGTACACTTATCGACTCGAGCATGCATGTTTAATTACAAGAGCAAAAATATACAGCCTTTAGATAAAAGATGAGCACATACACTTTTGTACATTGTACACTGTACACTGTGCACTTTACACTATAGAACAGAAGACACACGAGGTCCTTAATTTATACACGGTGAGGTAAGAGAGGAGCATGAATTGCTCAAATTTGCATTTGAACGTGCATAGAGGCGTATTAATGAAATTTACTTGAGAGTGAGCTGGCTGAGCTGAGCGGCAGACGGTTACGATTTTCTTGCTAATATTATCTCTCTCTTTCACCGAGCTCCTATGTACAATGTATATGGTACATTGTACAAGGTTCATGCATAACATGTTATGTATGTTGTAGTTTATCGTTCATCCTCATTCTCATCAGTTACAACTACCACTTGTACTCTTAACTCTTCATACACACTGAACATTACACACTACACGTGCATATGCACAATGGAAACAATGGAAGAAAGATAAAGCAGAAAATTTCACTTCACTTTTTCATGCTCTCATTAACTCAGGTCTCAAGTCTCTCACATTCATTCCAACATAAAAGAAAGAGAAAGAGAAAGCAAAGAATGGGCACTTATTGGTGAAAAATCATGTGTGGAGTAAGTAGAAAGAAGAGTACGGATAATATTTACGAGTACAAACGAGAGAAATTACTTTGCAAGAAAAAACCCTTGTGCTTTGGAGTTTGCATAAAGGATGGATTACATTACATTTTTCATATCTACACTTTACACATGTGTGTATGCATAATTACTCCTAAAACTCCTCGGACGATCCCCCAATCCCCAGACAACCCATAATGCTTTACACAATGCTCATTTTATTATAAATATTTTACTAGGAATTTGATCTAGAATCCAGAATGTGTAGAGTGTAGAGTGTAGAATCTCGTATCTCTTACAGAAACAAAAGAGTAAAGAATAAAGCAGCTCTTGCTCTTTTACGGAATTTACAGAATAAAACATTCAAAAATACCAAATTCGATTTCAAATGGAGTGAATTATTCTTAGTATTTTTATTAAAGTATTTTTATTCTGACCTCTATTCTTCAAGCACGAGTAGTATTTTTTCTATAGACTTTATTGTTTATTATTTGTACTTTAGGCAAAATAAAAATCTTCATCTTTCAAGCAATGTACAAAGTACAAAAGATTGAAAATGATTCAATCCAAACCAATCCAACCCAGTGAGAAAAATGTATAATATAATTTTGGGAATAAAAATAATAAATTTGAAATCAAATTGATGGAAATAGAAGTAGAAATAGTTCAATATTTGTTTGCTTATGGTTTGGAGCGTCAAGATGTATGAAATTATTATTATTTTTTCTGTCTTGAATTCAAAAGCAATTGACAATTGACAACTGACATGGAATGATATGAAATGAAAATGAAAATGAATCAACTGAGCACAAAAAACACAATACAAACAACATACATACACACACACATGCACGCATCACATGAGCAGTTGTTTTGTTTTTTGTTTTTCCATTTCATCAGAGTCAGGTCAATAAGGATGCGGTTGAGGATTAGAAGAAAAGTAAAAGAAGATGACAAAGACAACGACAAGAACAAGAACAAGGACTCTGAGGAAGAAAAATAATATTTTGTTTATATTGGATAATTCAAGCTCCTGGGAATCGGAGTCGGAATCGGAAAGAAGGAAAGAAAGAAAGTAGAAAAGCTAAAAGAAGAAGACCAAGATGATGATGAGGAAGTGGTGAAAAAAATGAATCAAGGCAAGTCACGCCTACATAATCAGATGACTGGCGACTCAATCTCAATTTCTTTATCCAATCTCCCAATCTCAAATCTCAAAACCAACTCGGTCAATATTAGATTCGATAGATAAAGTATACAGAAAAGTAGGAAAGTGGATTCTCAGTACTGCACAGTATACAGTCACAGTCCTACTTTCAGCAACAGCTTGGAATACAAATCTCGTGCAGGGGCCAATGTACACTGTACATTCTACATCGTACACATGTATACATCCAGATCCAGATCCAGACTTGAATCCATACATGTTCATTTCCTTCCTCATTTCCAGACATGAGATATACTGTGGACGGTAGACTGTCTATCTGAAATCCGGTTGTGGATTGTAGATTCTAGACTGGAGTCAACCTCTTTTTCTCTTACATGGATATTTCCGTCACAGTTTTGTACACAATTCAGTATTTGTTTGGTTCGGGTCTCTCCATAGGGATTCCTGTTTGGTTATGACAGCTTTTTACTTCCCGTCATCTCGTCCTCCATGTGTACCTTGTATATTTTGTATATTGTATATATGTTGTGTAATATCTATGTAATTGCACATATACGTGACAGGACATGACATGACATACATTTCATACAAACTGTAGACTACAGAATACAGACTACAGACATTTCCTCATTAACTATAAACATGCTCCAACATTTCAACTAGTAATTAATAGTAAGTTTTACTTTGTTTTTTTACCCATCTCAAACTCACCATTCCAAATATTCGATTTTGAGATTTGAGGCAGAGTCCTGGTGTCAGGCAAATTAGTTTTCTCTGACTGTTTTGAAGTTTAAATGTAAATTAGAGTAACGACTCTTCCATATTCAATATTCAGTATTATTTTGTCTCATTTCATGATTGATTTAAAGCTAAAACTAAACATACATTGGACATATAGGACTAATCAGCTTTGTCAACTGTATACTTTAAACAGTTGTAAAACTCTCAACTCAATTACGCAACATTTAACACTCAACTCGACTAAAACTTTGACTTTGACTTTAACTTTGTGCTACTTGAAAACTTGATTGAGTAAATTATAGAATTATATAACATTTAAATTAATTTACTCAAACTCTCATTTTCATATTAAAAGTATAATAATATAAATGATTTGGTCCTATGACTAACAGAGGGAGAAAAATGAGGGAGATGCTTTCCTTCCCCAATTTTCACCACTACCCAAAATACTTACTTTTCCACGTGTTTGTTGTGGGCTCAGTGATTGGTTGACTTTTTTCAGGATGTTCTTCTGTTTTTGAAGAGGGATTCATTTGCAGCACAACAAATAAGACATTCAAGGTTTGTTGCAACTACATAATAAATAGAGATAGATGCTGCATTTTTTCAGCTTCGAATCTGAATCCGAATTCAAGTTGAGAATTGAGAATTGAGGAAGGGGAGAAATAACGAAGGATCTTTATTTATCTGTTTTTGAAGGAGCCAGGGAGAAAAAATAAAAGGCTGGGAGCTGAGAAAGAGTAGTAAAGTATAGAGGAAGGGATGGAAAAAAGGAAGAGGAAGGAAGTGGGGAAAGAGACAAACCAGACAAAGAGAAAATAGACAAAACAGATGTTATTCTTCCTTGAAAGAATTTCCCCCTTCTTTTTCTTGGTAAAAAAAGTAAAGGGAGTCAACCTCAAATTACGGATACTCTTTTTGAACAACTCGTTTCCTATTTATAAACATACTGTACAAAATACAGTGTACAGCTAAAGAGCTTATAATCTTCACCTTCTCTTTTCATCTCATTTTTTTCTTGTTCTACCTATTATTGAAAAGGAGGGAAAAGGGGGTGGCTTCTCCGTTCATAATATCATATTTCCTTCTTCTCTTCTACACTGAATATTCAATATTGAATTTGTACAATCTACAATGAAAAATTCTGCTTCGACGTGACATGATTTAGTGAATGCCACAAATTTGAAACAAATTAAATTTTTTTCAACTGATGAAAACCGAGCACAAGTACAGGTACAATTTCCCCCATCTATTTATTTATTTACTCATGTATGCGTATACAATGCACAATGTACAAAGTACATGCAGATTTCTTCTCCAGATTCAAAACTACTAACCGTACTACTTGAAAAAGGGTTACACTTTTGCATTCTCTATTTTGTACCTATACATTTTATACTATACGTTATACAGGTACAATTTGCATAGTAGATTTAGGCCCAACTTGAGCTACAGCTACAGCTACACCTAGAGTGAGTATTCAGCATTCACCTTCAACTTGAAACTTGAAACTGGAGTTGAAGCGTGTCAGCCCTCTGTCACTCATTCTCTATTCTCCATTTTACATTTTCTATTTTACATGGCAGACTTTTACTTGTTTATACAAAATTGGTGAAATGACACAACTTTTATGTCGTTTCCTCTCTTCAGCTAAAAAAGAGGTGGTGCTCGAGATTAGATTTGTGGAGATGCTGAGACAAAAATTGAGAATATAAGAGAGAACCAACGAAAGCTATGTACATCAGAGGAACTTGAAAAAAAAGAGAAAGAGAATGAACAGAGTGGATTTGTATTTGTTCTCTCCTGTCATATAAATACACACAGTCAAAGTTTACAAGAACAGGAGACAGGGGAAAGAATGAAAGAAAGAAAGAAAGAAAGATTGCAAATTGCAAAAGAATTTCATTTATCTTCTCTCTCAAACGCAATGTGTTCATTACACAAACTCGTCACCCAAGAACAGATTTAATTTTGGCATCAATTTTTCCCTGGCTTTTTTCTCGCCTTGTACGTTCCCAGTTTCCAGTCTCCACTTTCTCCACTTTCTCCAGTTTCTCCACCTTCCGTTCCCCATCTAGTCTTTTTCTCCTGGAAAAATAAAATGAAATCTTTGGAAAAAGAGAAGGGAAACAAAGATTCAAAAGACTTTAGACTTTAGCGTATGAACGAACGAATGAAAGTGAATCAGCTCAGAGACCAAGACCAGAGACAAAGATGAGGACAGGACAAGTTTCGGATTGAAAGTTTCAGTTTGAGCACCAGCTCCATATGTATGTGTGTATGCATGTGTGGAGTAACTTTGCTCATCACTCTTTTTCCACAGAGGAAATTTGTGTGTTTGTGAGAAACACGGTGGAGAAACCCAATAAAGTAGATGTGGATTTCCTTCTTTTTGGTGTTTCTATCCATCTATCTGCAATCAACATGTATGCACCGAGTATATGTAGTATGAAGAGTAGAGAGTGGAGGGTGAGTTAATAGTGGAGGGTCTGAGGCTGAAGTTTCATTCAAATTACTGTGGAGGACGGAGCAGGGGAAAGAGCCACAACCTATACCCTCCGCAATCCTCTCAAAAAGTTGCAAACTTCTTTTCATTCCTTCTCTCCCCACTCTACACTCTACACAGACTCTCTCTCTCTCTCTCCTGTACGTGTGCCTTTCCTCTTGTAATTGTGATTTGATATCTCAACGGGGAGAAGGAGAGTGAGAGTTGTACTTGGATTTGGATTTGGATTTAGTTGGAGTTGGAGTGAAAGGCACGAGTCAAATCAGAATCCGAATTTCAAGCCCAAGTTTGTGGATGTAGACTATAGACTGATTTTAGACTAGCTGGTCTACCTCTTCCTTTCCTTTGTCTAACTATCTATCTGTGCTATGGTATGTATTTTTACCACTCTTCTACACTATACTATTTTTTCCTTTCCTCCTTCTCCTTTCCACATAAAATAAAAAGTGGAGCGGAAGAAACAGTCATCAATTTGAATGCAGAGTCACTTGTGCATTCAGAAATATAGAATGTAGAATGTAGCATCTAGAATCTACTAGAGTCTAACATCTAGACACAATGAAAAGGGAAAGAATTTAAGTAATACCGTTATACCTTGTACACATAACTACAAATATCTATATCTGTATCTATACATATAAAAAAGAACCCAAAGTTCAATGAAAAAAGGGAAAAGAAATTAATTACTTTTTGCTCTCAAACAGACATATTGATTTTATTATGGAGAAGAAGAAAAGTAGAAAAAGAGAGAGAGAGAGAGAGAGAGTAAAAGAATGGAGTAAAAATAAGCCTCAAGAAGAAAGAAAAGAGAATGAAATAACTGGTCCAGTCACACTCACACTCACTCTCACTCTCACACTTAACTCAGCACAAGCTCAACTCTCAGCTCTCAACCCTCAAATTGAAAGTATTTAGACTCCACAGTCTACAGTCTACGCTCTGGATGCTGGATGTTGGATTTTGCTCCAAAGTCTTGATGCACGCAGTTTAACTTAACTTTTTCCAATTCTAATCATGTGTGTCAAACTGATAAAAAGTAAAAGTAAAAGTGTAGGGTTGAGAAAATCAGTGGAGTTCCATCTCCATACTTGCATACTTTCCACACTTGTACATACAAATACTCTTTTAGGTGTGAATTCTATCTATAAGAAGTAACATTGTCTAGTTTCTAGTGTCTAGTGTCTGCATATCGTATGCGAGCAGTCACACACGTTCCCTTCTCTGGACATGAAATTAAAACCCACGCTGTTCAAATAAATACTTTATATCCAAGTCTAAAGTGTGTAGTCTATAGTCTATAAACACATTCTAAAACTGCGTATACATTTATATGAATACAGTTACACATTTATACGAAAAACAGCTTTAATTTGAGAAAAACTAGAAGGGAAATGAAAGAAAGAAGAAACTTGGAAAGAGAAAGAAGAGGAAAGAATGTGGAGAAAAATCAAACTCAAAATTTTGCAAAGTTTAAGGCTCAAATATTTTAAATTAAATCTCAACTTACACACTGGTTTGTTGCTCGACAAGTTTGAGCCAAGATATAATGTACACGTATAAAATCTGCTTATAGTCTATAGCCTAAACCTACTTGTTACAGTAAAAAGATATATGTATGGATAAAGTTACACTGTCATGTCCAATGATACGGGTTGTGGTGTACGGTGAATCCGGGTAAAGTAGTTTATTAAAGAAAAAAGACTGTGTTTCTGTTTACACCCTCAATGTTTTGTAAACACACTAGACACAAGACGCAAGACACAAGTACAAATGTATGAAATGCAAAATGGGAAAAGTATTAAATGAGCATGTTGTACGGTTCTGAGAATACTTCGTGTGTGTGTGGGTGTGGGTGTGGTAGAAACAGAAAGAAAAAGATGGTGAGAAGGAGCGAGTGATACGTTTAAGTAAAAAAAAGTGTGAACTAGTTACACGGCATCTCTTTTCTCGACTTTATTATTTACGCCACTTTTTCTCCTTTCCCCTTTCTCTCTGATTCTCTTTCTGCTGTGCACGTTTCTCCGTTTGTCGTTTGTTTTGGTGGAAACTGTTTTCCAGTTTTTCTAGCTGTATCTAAGATTGAGTCATCCGCCTGCCTTTCTCTCTTTCTCTGTGTGTGTGTGTTTCTCTTGACACGTCGAGCAACTTCAACTTGTAGTCAAGTAATGAGGACGAGACAGCACCAGGAGAAAAGGAGAAAGATACACAGAAAGAAAATAAGTGAGTGAGAGAAACGTCCTCATTGCTGACGACTGACTAGATGCAAGCTGCAAGATACTACAAATACTAGATACTAGATACAGGATACAGAATAGAAGATACTGTAAACTGTGACGGTGAGTTGTAGACGACAACAGTTAAAGAAAGTGAAAAGTCCTTATCCCTTTTCTTTTACTTTACTTTCTCTTCCATGAACATGTACGGGGATATTTATTTTCTTGTTCAATCTATGTCTGTGTCTTTGGGTCCGCTTGAGTCTTCAGTTGTTCTTTAGTCCGCTCCACAATGTACAAACATCCCCAATCCCCATCCACATCCAGAATCCAACATCCAGAATCCACCTCTTCCCCAGTGAGCCTTGAAAGAATCAGATCAAAGCTTAAATTACATCAGAGTCCCTCGTGCTATTTATTTACCTGACACGATGAATGATTCTGCCCTGGTTAACTCGAATGTTTTTTCCCTCTCAATTCAGCCAAGCTCAAATTCAACTCAACTCAAGATTCAACTCAAGACGTTTTTGTTGTCTTCATTCGTCTCCGTTCTCTGTTCTCCAACTTGGATCCAGTACCCAGTTTTTACAATCTAAAATCTACACTACAGTTTTTGTACTGTTCTAGTTACTCTATTATCTATTGTCCTGTTTTCCTCTGTTTTGGCAAAAAAAATCTGAAAAACAAAATAGAAAAAACTAGGTTTTAAAATTTATTTTCTTGTTGCTGTTTGTACATATCAGTAGTATGAAATTTTTTGAACTGTAGACCTTTGATTTTTGTCGGCAGCTTGAAAAAGATGTGATTTACACAGAAATTTTAGTAAACAAGTAATCAAGCTTTTATAAAATCTTAAAAGAAGTATTAAAATGAAGCAAAAATTGTAAAAACCTTACCTATTTTATATTTTATATTTTGTGTATAGAATTTTGTGGAAGGATGAAGTACGAGCAAGTTTCTTGGAATTAATTCTATGAAACAACTCTGTATTTTTGTTGAGTAATCACGCAGAGAAAAGTTTGATGTATATTGAAATGAAGTGAAGGGCGGGCATGTGATGTGATATCTGATATACATATGTGATGTTTACTTAAAAGCACTAGAAAAAATAGCCAAGTATTCTACATTCTGCATTCTGCATTTTAAATCCAAGTAAAATTTTGTTACTTAAAGTACACACTTGGAAACTTGGGTATTTGAATTAAAAGGATTCTGTGTACATTTCATAGGATATTACATAATATTATATTATTTCTTTAAACCCAGTGCCAGTAGCAGTGTCAGTACCAGTTCTTGAAATGAAATTCAAGCTCGTCTAATACTTTTGACATTTACAAGTTTAGATGGATGAGTGTAAATAGGATAAGAAGAAATATCTAGTATATCTAGGAAAGGCGTTGAGAGTGGAGAATGGAGAATGGAGAGTGGAAAGTGGAGATGAGAGATCTAAATCCATTCCATCCCAGTTTTTGACTGGCTTATTAAATACAAGGACTTGAAGGTTGAAGGCTCTTTGATGTACTCAAGATGCAAATCTCACAAGTAAATCTCATTTATCCCTTTCATTTTCCAGATGGTATTTGGTATTTGGATTTCTTGCATTTTGTATACTAAATACTAAATACTTTCAACGTCTATGCGTACTATATTATTCACAGATACTTTTATACTTTTATACTTATGCATGATCAGATACTTCCTGGTATTTTCACATTTATACATTTAGTGTCTAAATGGAATGCTAATAATTATTATCATTTGGATAAGAGATAAGAGCAAAGGTTAGATTTAAGAACCTCGTCCTTCAACTCACATTTGTTTTATCCTCTACATTTAGAGTCTCAAGTTTCAAGATGCTATGAAAAATACATCTCATTGTTTCTAAGCTCACTATTGCTACCATATGTTTTTAATTTAAAGTAGTAAACTACCTGACCTAAAACTAATTCAATTAACCTGACGGCTGGCTATAGTTTCATTCCATTTTCCGTCTTACGTAACCTTCATTAATAGATTGCAAATAGTTATATTGCGAATAATGGATGTGCAAAAAGTTACAGAATTAATAGAAAACATATGAAGCGGGTGAGCTGAGCAAACTTCAAAAGCATTTTATTGTAATGTGTAATAAATCATCTTCACATTCATTAATATTGTACAGATTACAGATATGAAAACTTGTAGGACTTTATTTAAAAACTCCCGGTCAATTTTCATGAGGGTTAAATTTGGTTACTCTTCTTTTGCAAAGATGGTTGATTCTTAATGTTTCCAGTTTTTAGACTCAAGGAAACCGAGACTTGATTTAAAGTAATACAAACTTGTTCCGTTTTTTTTTTAGTTTTTGTGTCTTCATCTTTTTCTAATATATTATTCATTCAAAACTCAAGACGTGCTGTGTTTTTTAGTACGTTTTAATTCTGAGGGCTGTCTCTGCACTTATCAGCATTATCATCATCATCACACAACATCAACATATTGCAATTATACAAGTAGGAGTAGTCGTGACTCTTGAAATTAATTAAGAATTTTCATTTAGCATCAGACAAGTGTTTTGTTTTGTCTAGAATCTAGAATAAATCTTGTGTTTTTTTTCTTTTTTCCTTCTCCACTTGTCTTCTCCATTTTTGCTCTTGATTAAATCTAGTCCACACGTTTACTCCAGTAACACATTAATTAATTACGTATGTGTAGTAGGATGAGAAATGAGAAACCACAAATCTTTTTTTTCAATTCGTTTTGCATGTACAATGTACAATGTACATTGCTTCGTGTAGGTAAAATATAAATTACATCATGCCCTCTGTACCTTATGCCTCTTGTTTAAAATGTAGTTGAGTGGATGCGCAAAATTCTTCTGACATTGTATGATATTCTTCACGATGAAAAAGATGATAATGATGGTGATGATAACGGTAGTAAAGAATGAAGAGTGAAGTGTGGAAAGGGCTGTGTGTATTTCAAAATTTTCATGATGAACGGACGATGGGTACGTGTATCACGGCTCGTGGTCGAAGAAAATGGTGGATGTGAAATGTAAATCTAGAAATCTAGAAGTACTTAGTACTTGGTATCTGATGTGTTGATTGTTGATAGTAATAAGATTCCTCTCCACTTTACTCTACTCTACTCCACTCCAGCCTACGCCACTCTATTTGCACAAGTGCTCATCATATTTTCCTTTTTTATATCATTAACTGTACAGAAATCATACAAGGGAAGCACACGTGTGTGTGTGTGTACTGTGCATTGTGTATGGACATGAAGATTTAAGTTGGCTCCTTTCTAAATTTGGAGGAGAGAAAGTATGAGTGCATGAGAGAATGAGAATGTGAATGTGAGTATGAGCATGAGCATGTCAAACCGTGCCAAACCATGCCAGTAAAGAAAAGAGAAGATGTTCAAAAAAAACAGGATTTACCGTAGCATGATTCTTGTGTGGTTTGGTTTGGTTTGGTGTGTGCATGACTATGACTACTTTAATGCAATGTGAAAATATGCGGATGTGGGAAGATAATTTTCGCCTTAATTTTCGAGTATAAATCAAGACAAGAGTTGGAGTGAAACAGAAGTTTTTAGGGCGGTACAAACACTATAAAACCTCACAGAGGAAGCCAGAGAAATAGAAAGAAGAAGAAAAAGAGAAAAGGGAGAGAGAAAGAGAGAGAAGAATTTTTCTTCACATTCCCTCTCTGTCTTTTTCTGTCTTTACCTCTTTTACTCTCACTTTCTCTTTTTCTATGTTGGTCTCTGAGGAAAGAAAATCATAACTTCTGGATTATGTTTCCGGGACCAGAAAATTGCACTTACTTCATACTTTCATACTTCATACTTTGAACATTTTTACTTCTCCCTTTCCCTTCCTTAGTTTTTGGTTTTGGCTTTACTTTTACTTTGGAGGTTCTTTTTCTTCTCCTCTTTTCTTCTTTCAAAGGTCCTTTATTTTCCCTCCAACTCCAACTCGTTTAAAACTCTTCGTCTCTCTTAGACATTATTTCTATTTTCCATTGGTCACATCCAGAAGACGAAGCAATGCCAATGCCATGGAACGAAAGCAATAGAAGAATGGAAGAGAAACTGAGTGACAAAGCTATAGAATGTATGGAAACTCGTCTCTCGAATCTTTTTCGTCTTAAAAAAGCTAAAACCTTGGAATGAACAGCACCTTCAATGTTCAAGAATATGCATTGTACATTGTACATGTACAAATAAAAGTACATCTACAATGTACAGAAATTCGGTCCAAGTTGTTGTGGACCAAGAAAAGAGTGAAGAAAAGTTCATAACGTTCCACATTTTTTCTCAAGTAACTATTTTCATTTCTTTTAACGTAACTAAATCTAATCATGTTTCTCAACTTGTGGTTTAATTCAAAGTTTACTCTTTTCTTTTTTTTCTTTCGCTCCTGGTTCATCCTGTCCTATTTTTCCTCAGAAATTTACTTTTCCCTCTTTTTTCTCATAGCTCATAACTGAACAATCCAGTTCTTTCAGTTCTGGAAAAGAAAAACTTGACGCTATTTGTATGTATTTGATCTAGCTTTTGCTTTGGGGTTTGTAGCTAAATCTGAAGCTATGTCTCCTGTACTTTTTCATGGCTATCGTTTGTTGGTTTGTTTTTTTATTGTAATGAAGAAACGCTTGAAAATCTACTTATGAATATAAAGTGGCTTGAGAATCATACACCTATGAATGACTTGATACTTGATTCTTGATATAACTCAAACTTTGCTTCTCAATGTTGATTTTTTCCATCTTTTTATGTATTTTTACCTTATAAAACTGTATCATCTGACAAAATGATGGTGATGGTATGAGCAAGTTCTCCGTCTCAAAAACCTTTTTTACAACTAATCGAAAACGGATGAGGTAGAAAGTAGAACGTAGAAAGTTGTGAAAATAAAACATGTAAAAAAGGAAAGAGATTGAGAGAAATGGGAAATGAAGAAAACATGGACAGAAAAAAAGATGAGGAATATAATTATATTTTCAATGTACATATTTATGCATGGATGATGTTTTGATGTTTTGCTGTTTTGATCTTGATGTTGGTGTTGGTTTTGGTGTTTCCCCTTCCTTGTTCATTATATAGTCGAGAATTGGAGACGTGTGGATCTTGTTGTTGTTCTTATTGTTAGTGCATAAAAATAAAAAGGGGGAGAATATAAAACAGGAAAACCAGCACACATCCGCATGTTTTTATTTTTATTTTCTTTTATTTTCAGGAAATAGACTGAGGCCGACTTTTGTAGATTGTAGATTCATGTAGTTACACATGTACAATTTACACTGTAGATTGTACTTTTACTTTTACATCTAACATATACATGCATACATAAATGAACAAGGAGGAAATAATCTGGTTGTGGGAAATGAGAGGAAAAAGAGAGGAAGAGAGAAGAGGCGTCACTCAATTCACAACAGTCATGTCAACAAACGAAAGGAAAGTAAAAGTAAAAGCAAGTGTGTGTGTGTTTTTATACATGAGGAAATACGAGGGAAGTTTATCTTATTCATATTTTATGAGTTCATTAAATTAAAATTTGTGTCTCTCCCTTCCGAGTTTCCGAGTTGAAAACAATAAAAAGGAGATACACACGTACTTTAAAAGGCAGGCACAAACTACACACTTTCTTTCTATCTATTTATCTACGAATCCGCTTGCTCTCTCCATCACTTTCTCTACTTCTCTACTTTAGTTTATTCCAAACGTATACTAGAATATCTACTATCTACATGTAGAAAATCCAGATCTAGATCCAGAAAATGTAGTGTATCAAGAATGAACAAGGATAAAACAAGTCAAAGCCACAATCTCACACCATCCTTTCATCCTTTCATTCATTCTCCATTCGATCAACCAAACCCCAAAAGAACCCCAAAGAAACAAAAGGAGGAAGCCAACACAACATGACACAAGTTGGAAACTTAAGTATCCACAATTCACAATCCACAATCCACAATCTACAGAGCGCAAAGGAAGAGGAAAACTAAAAGGAGAGACAGATTTTCTCTCTCTCTCTCTGTCTCTCTGATTCACTCCACTTTACTTTTTAGTTTGGCCAAGTCAAGTTAACTTATCCGTTGTTACAGTCAGTTGGAAGTGTAAGTGTAAGTGTAAGACTAAGCGTAACTAGTAACTAGCAACTAGACAACTGTACATAAACTATAAACCATGAGCTGTAAAACTTTGAGACAAAACTTTCAACTTGACTTTAACTACTTTGGCTTTAACAAGCTCAAAAGTCTTCCGTCAATGCAGGGCAACAATCTCTCTATACTTTCCATACTTTCTATATTCTGTATTATTGTTCTGTCTCTGTTCTCTTTCCTCTTGTTCTGCTTTGCTTTGTTCTTTGTTCAAAGATAGACAGATGTGGATGAGGTTGGTCTGAGACGAGATGAAGAGGAGCAAACAAGTTTAAGTCGAGTAAAATCAAACACAAGAATCTATAAATACAAAAGATTTAGATATCTTCACACATCTGGTAATGAATAGAATAAAGAGACTTACATTTCATTGACATACTTTCATCGGACTGGATTACGAAGCTACAACTACTACACAGATAAACAATGGGCAATGAACAATGAACAATGTACGACTAGTAAGATCTTGCGTAGCAGATGAATGAAACTAAATGTGTTCAATGTGTTTAGTGGATTCTGAGGAGGATTTACCACGTGTCGAAATCTGTCTCTTTTGTTTTATTTCCATCTGGCCAACTTGATCCTTTTCCTCCATGTATTCAGATTCTTCTTTGACTTTTGACTCTTTTGACACGAGATTTAACTCCTTGATCAAAGTTCACAGTTCACAGTTGAAACTTCAAAGTTGAGGGATAATAAAGTTTTAATTTGTGTGTGGGTGGATTGTGGATTGAGGATTGTGGATGTTTTACTTGTCTTACTTGATGGTATGTGAGGTGATGGTGATGAGGATGTAATCCGTTTTAAAATTTGTGAAGACTCTTTCACAAAAGGTTGTAGAATTGAGGCTTGATTAAAAAGTCCCTTGAATTCTGAATACTTTTCATGCTTTGTCTTTTTTGTACTTCAGGGCTAATTTTTAGCAGGAAAAACCCCAAACTATTTGAGCTCTAGGTTAAAATGTATTTTGTATTTGTACACAAGGAAGTCAATAAACCTCTCAAGTTTACGCACTACGATTGGTACTAGTATTGTAGATGGCATTTATTATAAAAGTAGGACGTTTGAATGCGTAAGGTAGATTGTACACACTTTTTGTATCAATTTACAAGTAACAAATATTACAATACATTTTGTAAACTGTAAAATGCTAAACACGTGTTTTTGAAGTAGAGAGTAGCACACAGAAAAAATAGCATTAATAGCATGTTCTTTTGGATTTCCGAGTGGTGAATAATGAGCAAGGAGTAAAGTGTAACCAGAGGGCCATCATGTTCATAAGTAGAATTATTTATTAGTGTAAAAGGATAAGGAATAACGAATATTCCATGTACAATGTACAATGTACAAGTTTTGCTGTTAAAAATTTCCCCAAAATAGAAATAATAAAATGAAAGTTTTAGCATATGTGTAAAAGAATTTGAAAACCGACCACGTGGAATCTAAGACCAATCTAAGCGTACGCGAGAAAATCGCCGCGCCAGTTTCTCGCACAGCATCTCTTACAAGTCAAAATTATTTTTAATTAGTTTTTCTAAAATACTTCCAATTAAGTTAGGCCTTTGAAATTTTCAGGATAGATAGTTCATGATTTTAGTTACAAAATTACGAAAAACGTGTTAGATTCCACTTGGTCGGTTTTCAAATTCTTTTACACATATGTTTCTTTCTTTGTCTTTTTATTTAGCACAAGGTGTGATTTTACACATCTTGATTTCCAGATTTCAGATCAAAATACACTACAACACAAGTACCAAAATAAAAGTAGACACAAGACACAAGACACAGTGGTGTATATGGAAAATGTTATAGAAATGATGAGCATAAGACGAAGAGCAAAGACAGTTGAAAAGACGAATCCAGTAGAGTTGATTCCTACAGCTTCCTTCTACACTTTTGAATGTGTAATTTGAGAAGTTGCTGAGAGGGAAATATGGTTCTAACAATGACATGCTCATCTTGTAAAAAGTTGAAACTTCTCAATTGTCTCCCAAATAAAGACCAAGGACATTGTATATTATTTTAACTGGTAACGAGGGAAAGGGACGGAGAGTGTGAGATTTCTGTAACGATTCAAACCATCAACATATGATTTTCACCCTTCGTTAGTAAAATAATATCGTCTGTATGGATTATGGATACAAAAACAATAGAAATAGGATACACCCAAAGCCACCTTACAATATGCATTTATAGTAAAAGTGAAAGTAGGAAGGAGTTGTCTTTTATTGTAAAATGAAACTTTTGGAACTTTACATGTTCACACTAAACAATACACAATACACGTGTTGTTTAGCCTCCATATCTATCTAATGGATTAAGACACTCAAAGCTGAAACCTCAAAACAATACAAAATCTACAAAAAAGCGTCCAAAGTTTTTCAGTTGCTGTTCGTAGTTTCTATTTTAGTAACTTTTACTACTACAAACTTTTAAATTTTCAAGCTTCTTATGAAATGGAAATGGAACTGCAAATTTTAAACTTACCGCAATTTTTTAAGGTAAAATATCCAAGCCAGTTCGTGGTATCATTTTTATTATGACCTTTGGTTTGGGGCACTGTGACAGCAAATCAGAGGATAATACATATTATGTACATTCCTCAGGCCTCTAGAACTTATTGGCATGTAAGGATAAAAACAAGAACAACAACAAGAAGCGTAAGAGGAAGAAAAACAAAGGCCACCATCATCGTCATATCAATCTCTAAACCCTGCAAACTTTAAGCCGTACAAAGGATGAAATAAACCGCCAGTTTCATGCCCAAAGACACACACACACACACACACGAAAAACCAGAGAAAGGAATAGTGTAGGAAAAATAGATGAAAATCCGACATGAGATGTCAAGAGTAGTAGAGCGAGGAATGCAAGAAAAATACGGGACGGGATTGATTTAACTCAAATCCTTTTAAGCTTACTGTCAGCCTAACCAAAAGAAAACAGGACAGTGAGAACCAATTCCGACTCCAGTTCCAGCTCCAGGTTCAACTGTCTGTCTACTTCTCTTTCCAATGTAGAATGTACCATCCCCAATCTTCAATGTTACATCATGTCAACCGTTGTCATCCTCCGCCCTCTTCTCTCCAATCTAGAGTGTAAAATCTAGAATCTAGAGTAGTAAAAAACATACAACACACGTCTCAAAGTTCAGACTCAGAATTTAAGTGCCTGAAAAAATGTACTATTGCACGCAGTTTTAAACAAAAGTAAAAATCATGGGGGGTTTACTAATTATTATAATAATTGCATTATTATTAAGATCATCTTGTACATGCATTTCATGCTGAAAATAGAAAGCAGTCGGATAAATCAAAAAAATCAAGTAGATTAGAGATTTAGTTTGTTCAGTGTTCATTGTTCATGATCCAGAGATGAATTAAAAATAGAAAAGACAATAAGTGCACTATCCGATATTAGATGGGCTCATGCCTCATGCCTCCAGCAATTACAAAAATAGCCAAGAAAATGGAACTAAAAATGGATGTAGGATTACTCGAGGGACCAAAGTATACATATAAAGTATAAAGTATATGAGTCGGAAGCCAGACAGTATACTGTATACTTCATACATTAATAAATAGGGAAGTAACGCACGTGTTTGCCCGTTGCTCATGCTGAAGCATCCAGGTCAAAGTCCAAAGTCCATGCTGAATAACTAGACAACTAGTTGTAATGGGCTAAGCCGGTGATGAAAACAGGGTACATGTTGATGGAGGATGGTAGATGGTAGGTCATTGTCTCATCCATCCTTATTATCCCATGTCTTTGTGAGACTACATCTTTCCTCTCCATCTCCAGCTGCTCCATGTTTTCTTTTTATTTCCTACTCTCTTTATCCTGCATTTATCTTATCAGCTAATTTCAGCTACCGGCTACAAAAGACAAAACACATAACACAAAAGACTAGTGACCGATGAACCGAAAGAACAAAAACAACAACGAAGAAAAGGAAAAAGACTCCAGACTCCAGAACAGACTCCGAGTTACCCTAATGACAAATTAACTTTTTTATTGATAAATACAGTGATATATGTATTCAAAGCTAGAGGAAATAGACAGTGGAGAATAGACAGAATAAACAATCAGTTTAGTACACACTAAACAGATGACAATTTCTAAAGCAGGGTAGACGATGCATTGCAATCACGTTCCACATCTGAAAAAGTAATTTGTAAGTTGCAATTTGTGCGGGCAGTACAATTCTAGTGCGTATTTCTTATTACAGATGTTGTTAATTTGAGAAAAAAACAATTGTGGAAACTAGCTGAAATACTTTATCATTATTGTGGTTGAAATTGCCCAGTTTATTAAAATTCTAAGCAGTGATTCATTTTAACTGCCCACTTTCTACTGTCTAACTTCAACTTTAAACTTTGAAACTAATCAACTTTTATGTACTATAGGTTAACTAATGCGTACTTTCTATTTCCACAATACCAACTGCTTTTTCATACAGATGACAAAGAGGCTGAAATTGTTCAAACGTTTTTTGCACTTTACAGATGTATTACATAAATAAAGGTGTGCCCGGAAAGTGCTTGCTTCCATTTCCATTTTACAAAACAGAGTTACTTGAGACTGCAGCTCAATAAATAAACACAAATGCAATTTCACCGAGTAGTGTAAATAGAATAACAATTAATCTTGCATTTTCCCAAGCTCCAGGTTCCAAGCTACAAATTCCGAATTCCAAATTCCAAACAGCTAAGTAAACTTGACTTTCTTCATTTGCACCGAGACTGTGCTAAATGTCCACAGTTGTGTTTATCCTACACATGCCCGAAAGACAAAGTTATTTAAAGACTTTGAAGTTCAAATAAATGGGCTCGTACTTATGGGAAATGTTTAAGTAAAAGATAGGTCAGGTTGACTAATATCATGTAATATATAGAATTCACATATAGAATTTTCTTGATTGCACAATTTAAATAGCGTTTGATGTGGGGAATAGCTCAGCTTGTGCATCTGATTTCACTTGTAATTTTAATTTAGTTTCCCCAATTCCAATTCAAAATTCAAATCCGAATCCAAATTCAGATCCAAATCAAACCAAGAGTCACATTGAAAATCAAGGGAGACAAAACCATGGAGCTAAATAGCTTCATCTATTTACTTATACCTCAAACACTGTACACTGTGTGCAATGTACAAAGTACAAAGTCTGGAGAAAAGGAACAGAGAAGAGAGAACAGAGCCGAAGGCTTTGTTGGAGAAACAAAGATTTATACCACATAATCCTCTTGCATCCAAACTACAAAGACAAAGACAAAGTCATATGACCCAGGTTTTAGTTTCATGTGCACACAAGTGTATCTGTAGGCATTTGTACAGCGTACATCCTTCCCTTTATTTTCTACAAGAATGTACAATGTACAGCATACAACCTTCTCTTTAACCTGCTGGGTTCCTTCACATGTGTCGTATGCAGCATTTATATTTAACCGCAATTTTACCTTGGGCACAAACAACAACAACAACCAGCAGTTCCAGTTCTTGTTGTTGTTCTAGTTGTAGTTTTAGTCCCATCATTAGCCTCATTCAATCCCATTCCATCTTTCTTGATGCAAAATAACCAATCAATTGGCAGATTTATTATGGTAAACCATGTGATCTGCCAAACACATCTATCTTGAGCTGAGCTGAGCTGCCGAAATCATCATCACACTCAAGGATTATTATTCAAAATATTCAAATCTCCATCCATTATTTATTTACACCTTGTTACTTAACAGATCCATGCAATATTTCAAAACAAAATATTAATACTATTTCTGTCACAAATTATAAAATATAATACTTATAAATCAGAATATGCATCTAGTTTTTATCTTTAGGTATATTATTTTATGTGTTGAGACTTTGATGTGAGAATTATTTCTTTCATTATTATAATCATTTGAAGTTGGATTTGGATCTGAATCTGAATGTGCATTGGGCTGTCTTGTACTTGCGAAGAAACGTAGGAAAAAGACAAACGTCTTCAAGCTGTAAGAAAGTTGAACACTGAACATTAAAGCTGAATGAGTTTATATCTCCAAGCCTCTCGAATCTCCAATCTATAAGGTTCAATGGACATTGTACATGTGTATGCTCAATGCTCAAACTTTGTTGAGCTTGTTTGTCGCCAGTTGAATGTTGAATGTTTTTGAGCAGCTGAGATCGAAATCGAAATCCAACTCCAAACCGAGATGAAGATCCTGGTCAAAAGGATACCCAAGCAAGGAAAATGCAAAGTATTACAAAGTACACAGTGCAATGCCTTCACGTATCATCGCCACCAATACTTGACATTCTTGTACATCCAAATCCAAATCCAAGGTTTCTCTAGAACACATACATGATACATATTGAAAGGCTCCCATACAAATGAAAGGAGAAAAAGAATCATATGGATAGATTGTAACTAGATGGAATTTTCAAGTGTTTACTTGCCATCGGTATTTGCGTGGATTGTGGATGTGTGGATATTGGTATGAGAAGTGAAGAGGAGAAAAGTGGAACAGTATTTTTCCTCCTGTGGACGGTTAGTTTGGGTTTGGGTTTAGTTTTGTTTTGTCGTGATATGTACAATGTACATAGTACATGGATGTGGGCATGTGAGAATATTTGAGATACAGACAAGAAGGAAGAAATAGAAAGAAAGAAAGAAGAATAAAAGGAGGAGACCTTTGGGAATTTTCACAATTGGACAGTTTCATTAAAGTCTGGAAGACAAGCGTGATCAATTATAAGATTTACAACGTGATATCCCATAGTGTCAACATTGGTATTACAGCACGCTTATACTTGAGGAGTACTCCTTGATTTATTTCAGCACCACCAACTTTTCCCCCGTAACTTTACCACCACATCACACCACACCACAATACAATACTCCAGAACACTAGAAGACTACAACAACAAAACCACCTTTACTTTACTTTTCTCTACTGTAGTTTTCCAGCTCCAGCTTTCTTCTTTATACTTTCTACTTTCTCCAACTTGTATTTTCTATTTGTATAGTAGTTGTGTATTGTGAATCCCTTCATCGAGACAAGCTCATACATATGTGTATGTGTCTATGTATATGGAGTACAGAGTGAGCAGTGAGAATAACAAAGAAGAGAAAGTGGAGAAAGCGGAGAAAGCGGAGAAAGCGGAGAAAGTGGAGAAAGTGGAGAAAGTGTGAAGGATACCGAGTAAAACAACAACTGGAGTTTCAAGTGAAAGAAAACCTGAGACTACAAATACAAATACAACTACAACTACAAGTATTTACAGTGTACAGCCACTATAGGCATGAGAGATGTACATAGAAATAAAAAGAAGAAGAAGACGAAACAGAAGCAAAGTGCTGGTTAGGAAGGTATCCATACCAGAAGGAGAGGTAGAAGTATCTGTAGGAGAAAACAAAGAAGGAGCAGGCTGGCGAAGAAAAACAAATTCCAACTTTAACCCAACTTTACCTTTTGTATAGTATGTACAATGTACAGTGTACAGATACAATGTAAAATGTACAAGTGGTGCCAAAGTAAAGCCGTGGCAAAGACAAAGACAAAGACAATGGTATCATGTGCGACACTCTCTTTTGCATTCTTCACGCTCTCACTCCACTCGACTTTACCCGTTACCAAACTTACTTTGAGCAACTTTAAACAAGTATCTGTGTACAGTGTACAATGTACAAAGACGAGAGAGGAAGAGAAAGAGAAAGCAGAAAAGAAGTGAAAGTGTTACAAACATGAAGTATTTCTTAGAAATATGTCATCTTGAACCCTTCCACACTCCGCACTCCATTCCTCTCCTTCACTACTGTACTTTTCTACTGTATTATTTATCTGTACATACAGCAGTAGGTTCACTGGGTCATAATCTGCATGATCAATCTGGGAGGAAAATTAACAAGTGTAAAAGGATAAAGCTTGGGAAGATGGAAAATGGAAAATGTTCCTACTTTCTACAATAACTTGTTTGGTTTCTATACAAAAGTACAGTTGTTGTGCAATGCTAAAAATACCAGTATCTGTATTTGCATCTATTTTGAATGCAACTTTGTCACAAAAACTTGGATTTTACTACGCAAATTTTCCATGGTGTTTAATACACACGATCAACGCTCAACGACCAATCGACCAAATTGTACATAAAATTCTAAAAAAATTAATACTTTTATCTTTTATCAAATCACAGGGATGCAGAGTAAACACTAAGCTGACACAAACAATTTAAGAGAATGTTGAAATTTGACTTGTGACGTTGAAAAATACCCAGTGTACACAATATTATTAGTACTGATACACTGTGCTGTTATTCTATACAAACGTGGAAGCGGAGCAGAAGTTAAAAGTGAACATGTCAAATTCTGCACAAGTTGCAGAATTTTATAAACCTCCCTCTAAAACTTGTAATAAAAATCATAGGTGGAGGTTCAAGTCAGTAATATACAAGGATAATAGTTCAAAGTCTAAACTCGAAACTCTAAAGTGAGAATCATGTTACTTTTTATATCTTCTCTGTACAATCTACAATATATCGTATGTCGTACGTAGTATGTACATTGTACATTGTACAAGGAAGCAGACCATCTGCTTTTCCTAAATTTTACAGATGGAGATGGAGGAGGCATGGGAACGGGATGAGAGACAACATCTAAATGTATGTAGACCGTAGATCGTATACTGAGACTGCAAACTGAGACTTAAAATTTGCGAGGAACATGAAAGACAAAATTGACTCGTGTAAAAAATCCAAGGGAGGAGAAGCAAAAGGAAAAGAAGCAGACGATGAAGAGGAGAAAAGTAACTAAAGTACAAAATGGAAAGTGAGAGGAGGAAAAGGCAAAAGCCAAGTCTAAAAAATTGAACTTGTTGGGTTGTGCCCCGTGTGTGAAAGTGAGTGAGAGAGTGTTACTGACATGACATAGTCGTCGAGAGTAAGAAACTCAAAACTCTAGAGTTATAGAGTTCCAGAGTTCCAGAGTTCCAGAGCTTCAGAGTTTCAGAGTTTGAGAGTGGCGAGGTAAAAAACAGAGTAAAGAAAGTATTATCGTCCACCAGCCAACATTCACCACCCAACATGTAGTGTACATACGTCAAGGCACATTAGATTGCATAAAAAGGTTTGGAGATGGAATGGAATGGAAAAGCTTTTTCTCTTCTCCACTCTTTTGCTTGCTCATTTGTTTCCCCTTTGGAAATGTACGAGATGTATGAGATGTAGGATGTAGGATGGAGGATGTGAAAGCAGCTGCACCAACACAAAATACAAGTAGCAGTACATTGTAGGCTTACCAAGAGCTTATTTTTATGATATAAGATATAAGTAATAAACCGGGTATAAACTTGTCCCTGTCACTATCTACATGCACTTTTTCTTCCCTTCTTATTTCTTTCTTCCTTCTTTCTTCCTTAGCACAGTCTGGCCTGTCTCCTTCCTTTCCCATGGAACGTCTTAGAGGAAGAAAAATGGTGAAATCAATACTCGTACCGAAAAGTCTCCAAAAAATTCCAAACTCTCAACTCCGAGATCCAAGATCCAAACATATTTTGAAGATTATACATATATACATTTTTTGCTGGTTGACTCTCTTTTTTTCCCTTCCTGTATTTATTTTACACATGTGTCACTCCCATTTCCCACCATTTTTAGCACTACAACATACAAAGTATAAAGTATAATACAAACTATGAACAACTATTAGCATATTCTTCGTATATAACTTTTGATAAAATTTAATAATTATAAACCTTGATTAAATTTCAAAACAGCGTAGAGGTAAAAAGTATTGATATTTTGCTCTATCCTGGTTTGTGTGACAAAAATAAAGCTAAATAAAACTTCCATTTGATTGTGAGCCTGTGAGTAAAAATTGAGGTAGAATTTTCAGCCACCTTTTTATTTCATTTTTTACTCCAATGCACTTATAAGTAGAACAGTATTAATTGAGCCCATGATACTTGATTGTAGTTGGTTAGGTTCTGGTGTGAGTTGTTGTATACACTACAAAAAAACATGAAGTGAAAGTAAAAATATGGATTTCATTTTCAAGTAGACGGGAAACTCAAAATTCAAAATTCAAAACTCAGAACTTGGAACTGGGAACGTGAAGCTTCCTCTTGCAGAACAATGCGGGGGTTTACTTAAAGCTTCAAGGTTTTAAGAAACAGGAAGGAAAAGGGAATATTCCATGAAAAATTGAACATTTTCCCCCTTTTATGTTTTTTCCCTCTTTCTTTCTTCCCATCTTCTACCTTCTATCTTTTTGGGTTGAACGAGAAGAAAATGGAGATAGATATGAGATAAAATAAGAGGAATATTTATCTACAAACAGAAGAAGAAGAAAAAGTATTAAGTACAATTTTTTTTAATACTTACTTTGAAATGTGAAATGTGAAATGCATATGTAATATGTACTGTGAACTTTAAAAGGTCTATTACTCTTTTCTCTTCCTGTTTGAAGTTTGGAGGTAGACAGATAGATAGTAGATAGATGGGAAATGAAGGCGGGTTATGCAACGTTTTCACATTTCCTGCACACACAATTCCTATGTATGTATTATGTAAGTACCATATTATGTATCTTGTATCTTGTAAAGCTGAGAAATTATGTAAATACCCTGCAGTTGAAGGCTGTACTATATGATGTATGTTGTATGTTGTAGTTACGTACCTATAGAAAAGAAAAAAGGTTGTACTTTTATCAAAGATACACATTACACATGTATATTAGGATTCCATGTAAAACAGCAAAAGACAACCAGGAGTTTCCTACGAATGTTTTGTCAATTTAAAAGGGGAAACGTCTTCCATTCCCACCGGAACATGTTTAATGAAAGGGTATAAAAGCCTTTGTACCTTTTACTTTTTATACAGAGTTCATAATATACTATAAGTACAGTCAAATGCGAAGGAGATCTGCGTTTTCATGTCAAGGCTGAGTCTGGAGTTTGGAGTCTATACAAAAAAAACAAATACAGACAAGAAAGGCAATCCTATTTTTTCATTTCTGCTTCTTCTCATCTTTTCTCTTTTACTAAACCGTGTGTACTTCATTTTAATCCTGTCAACTTTGAGGAGTTGAGCAGTTGACATTTTTGAAATTTTAGACTTACCTGTTTAGTTTACATGAATCTTGGTTTTTTGAATACTTTATCCATTGTACAAGTTCAAAGTGCATGAAGCGAAAGAGGAACAACTAAATTCACCCGCAGAACTTTGACCTCTTTTTATTTGTGCCGAGTCTCTGATTTGAATTTGAAGTAATTTATTTTCGTGGATGGATTTAAAAAATCAATCTTGTCTTACCTAGACCTAAACCGCAGGTTTTACATTTAATATCTAAATATGAGACTCGCGTTCCTTTCCTGCATTTAAAATACTACTCATTACACTTTTAAAAATTCCCCCATTTCTCTGTTTACGTTTCCGTGGGTTTCAGCGTTGTAAAATAAGTAGGTGACAATAAAGGTGCAGACGCTGAAGACGAAGACGAAGACTAAAACGAAAACGACACTAAACTTGTAATTGTGAGATACCAGGATCCCCGATTTTCATCTCACCCTCATCTCAGTTCCTATTAAAGTGATATTGCATTGCCCAATGTCAACGCCAATGCCAATGCCATTTAAATGTAATGACAACGTTCATGACTCTGATGACGATGATGACGGTGAAGATGATGCGACTTTCACCTTAACTGCTCAAATGCTCCCATTTCATGATCATGATTATTCGGGCGGGAAAGGAGAAGATAAGAGACAGAAAGGACAAAGAAATTTGAAATTGAGATGAATGTATGCACATCTAATATCTATTTACTATTTACATTTTGCATCCCACACTTTGGTATGTATATTGTATATTGCGCAGGGAAAGACGCTCCTTAAAGTGAAAATAAAAATAAATGTAAATGGATTAAATATGTTGTTTGAAATTAGTTGTCGTTTTACTTGGCTCTTGGCTTTTACCAGTCACCATTTCCACATTCAGTTTTCACCCCATAACCACTAAAAAAAGTACCCTTTTTCAGTTATGCACAAACGAGGTTTTCAGTGGTTGCGTCCAACATGGATGTTGAACAGGATCATCAGACTCGGAATTGGAATTTGAGTTTCTCTAAAGGTTTTGGACTGACGTCATGGCAATTTACAAGCATTTTTAGCCTATATTAATTGCATATCCAATATCCAGGAAACTGCTTTTGTTTTGACTTTCTTTAAATTCCTACTCGGCGTGTAAAAACGAAATGTAAAACAATCAAAGATTAAAGACATTAATGCAATTACTGATTACCGATTGAAAAGGTTTTCAAGCATCTTCTTACAAAACAAAGAACTGGACGTTTATTATTATTGCAGAAATGCTCAAAAAATCGTAATGTTCTAGACTAGAAGCTAATGACGAATGAGGATGAAAAATTAAAAGTATTTTTAAAGAAGAAGAAGAATGGAAAAGGTAAAAATATAAAAAATACTTACTTGGAAAAATAAAATGTAACGTACGGTTTTTACATGAGAACTTTTTTTTTGTTAACCCCTTTGTACAGGGATGAGAGAGAAAGTAGCGATAAGTTGAGCTGAAGCCCAGCTCAAGATCAAGATCAAAATCTACATGTAGAATGTAGAATCAAGAGGAGTCAAAGGGGGGAAAGAGCTTTTAAAATACATAGACAAAAGCAAAGACGCAAAGCAGGGTTGAGGAAATTCCTGCTTTAAACCATCCACATTCTACATATTATATTCCATGTGTTACAAGCTAAAGGAAACAAGGTATAAAGTATGACGCACATTAAAAATGCACACATTCCTCTTTATGTGTAGAAATAGGCAATCAACATATTTATTATTTATCTTTACAAAATATTGTGACTTTTATGAGTATGATTATACTTTTCTCCCTCCTTTTTCCATGCTAGATTATCTCGCTTATAACAGTTCATAATAATATAGTACACATTATATCTGGAGTGTTATTACTTTCTTTTCATACAGGAAAAGAAAAAGGGAAGAAAGTAGAACGAAAAATAGGAGAGTTTGTACTGTATATCTGTATATATATCTATAGTGGAATTTTATTTTCATGTTCACTTATTTTGTATTTATGAGCTCGTATCCATATTGCGTAACTACGTACGGGGCGCTGGGTTATTTTTCACTGTAAAAGGGGGAATGAAAAGCACAAGGCTCAAAAGATGTGGATAAAGTGGGAGTACTTGTAACTAGTAAAAGCACTAGTAGTTGATCGTTATTCATTTCATTCATTCCTTCCTTCATTCTCTCTAGCGAGTGAATGAGTGAGTCCTTTTAACTTTTTCTTTACTGAGCTCCCCTCCCTTCATTCTTTCCTCCTCGTTTTGTTGAGGACAATCAGGACAATGTTGATGACGAATATGATGGTGATTGTAATGATGATGATCAATGTGACTCGCCTCGCCTACTCATCAAAATCATTACAGTACAATCATCAGTCCACTTGGCAGATGAAATAGAAATAGAAATAGAGAAAGAGAGAAGTGCGTCTTCATTTCCTTTCCTTTGGCTTGGCTTGGTTTGAAGAGCGGGTGGACAATTGACAAGGACAAGGAATGGGACGACCATTAGCGTCAAGCTTAATTTAAAATTTGACTCGCCTCGACTCTGACTGAAATTCAAAACACAATCAAACTCAAACTCAAAATGTGACATAAAACTCACCATAGCCATAGAACTTTTATAAAGTGGTCACCCATTGTCCATTGTCCGTTCTTTATTATATTATTATATTTCAAAGAAAGGAAAAACCCTGGCTTATTTTGATACGTTTTGAGGAAAATAACAATTTGGGATTAGATTAGCAATATTTCATCAACTTGTTACAATAAATGTAAGAATGTAATAGTTAATGTATTATAATCAAAATTTAGTTGTATCCGGAAATTACACACACAATATTCCATACTTAATAAATTGTAGATTGTACATTTTGTACAGAATTTGAATGAAATTTCATTTTTCACTTTTCTTTGTTCATCCCAGTTGTTGTTGTTAAAGTGTTATGAATTGGGTAGGGGAAATATTGGTCGTTCACCCCAACAGTTCAAGTATCAAAAGGAAAAGGAGAGGAAATGTGTTTAAAACATATTATATGTAGAATGTAGAGGGTACGACACGTTGGTGAATATGAGGAATGAGGACTGTAGTTCGTAGTTAGTAATCAGTAATCAAGAGTCAGGAATGCTCTCTCTCTTTGACTAAATGAGTGAATGAGCGAATGAAGCCTTAATTGATTTGAATTATACATGCTACATGATACCTTGTGATGTTAGATGTTTGACGATGACGATGATGAATAGGTATATCAGGAAACGTCTACTATTTATAGATATGAATCAAGTTCAAAGCAAAGTACATGAACCATCAACCATCTGATTATTAGTCAAATTCTGAGTATTATTAATTGATTTTCAGGAGGAATTGTTTACTGTCTAGAGTCTAGAGTCTGGAGTCTAGTGTCTAGAGTCTCCCCTTTCCCTTTCTTTTTACTTCCCCTGTCCTTTCATTACCTAATTTTATCATTTTGAAATACTGATGTATATTTGGGTAGATTCGTGCACTTACTCTTCATGTTTTGATGCAACTATCAACGATGAAAACTGATGGGAACCCTGAATCCTGTTCATAGATGCGTTTGCATATTTTATATCCCTTGCACAAATACTAATATGAGGAGGACAAGTATGTGAATAAGTAAATAAATGAGGGAACAACATCATATCAGCATGTCTATTCAACAGCAACTTTTCTTAGTTTATTTTTTTACCTCATCATAGTAATAGTAATGGTAATAGTAAGTATAGTCATATCATTTATGTATCATGTATACATACACACACACATGTATAGATTTATATTTAGATCTGTGTGTATATTCTCATTCGTACTCGTAGCAGTAGTTTCACACATTCTCCTTCTTAATATTAGTATAATTACAATCATTATTATATTATCAGTGTCTATGTGTAATGTGTATATCAATACAATCTTTACTTAAATTTAGTTTAGTTTAATGTAATGTAGTTTTTTAAAGTTAATCGTACACATGAATAAAGTCCTTGTCGGTTTTTTGTCAGTTTGTCAAATATTCAAACACTGTTTTTTTGCCTTATAGTACATAGCAGTACATGCATAAAATATCTGTAATTAAGGGATTTGGAGTTTAGAGTTTTAGCATGTATTTTATTGTATTTTATCAACTTGAGATTATTCTTACTCTATATACATTATACATAATATTCAATTATAATTTCGTATGCATGTGTACTCTAAAATTACCATCTAAAATACCATATTTACAAGTAATATCTTATCGTAATGATAGTAATATTAGTTATCCTAATCTTTATGTAATATGTACATTTTTTTTCATATATTTATTTAATTACTATAGTAGATACATTTGTAGACAGTACAGTTGACAGTAGAGAGTAGACAAGTAGTTTATTGTACAATAGTAATATCAGTAACAATGCCGCATAATAAAATTCCTTTAACATCCTGCTTTACACATTTTAATGGTTAATGGTGAACAAACTAACTTTCACTCAGAAATCAAAATAATCAAATATGATTCAAGTAGAAAAATTATTCAAGTTATGACACAGTTTTGGGAAATTGAAATAAACTACTTGTTTTAGATAACTGAGAAAGAGTTTCCTTTATTATGTACGGAAATAGTAGTTTTTTGAGGCCCAATTTAGATATTTATGTTTATGTGTACGACTATTGATATCGATATCGAGTTTTTATGCTAAAATACCTTTTTGTGTACCCATTACTTTTATAATGTCATAATAATCCGATAATTATGTCTGTTATGACTCCAATTGTTTTAAATGTAGATTCGCATGTGTATGACATTTGTTTTACTTTTGCTTTTTTTGGATCTTGGATTAATTTCGATATTTTTTGTTTCTGCTAAAATATTTTCTTTTGTTCTGTATAGCTGTTTTCCAATGTTTTTCTTATGTTGTTGATTTAGCTTAGTTTAGTTTAGTTAGTTTTTAATTGCTAGATTAGGAAATTTCATATCTCATACCATAGAATTTACATACTACATACATCAGCTTAGTGTACAGAAAAACTAGACTCCTTTTTTTAAGCGTACCGTAAATGTATAGTATTTTAAACCTTAAAGTTACGTTGATGTAAATATTATATTGTATCTAGCATTTAGTATTTAGTATGTACATTGTACATGTTATTATAAAAACAGTGAACACGCAGATTAAATGTCATAATATCATAAGAAATATCCAACATACAGACATGTACAATGTACATTGTACACTGTAAAGTTTCAAGTACACCAAGAAATAATTATAAGAAAAAGAATTCATACATTAGGAAGTCATAAACTTCCATCCCTGACAAATAATTTGTAAATGTACATTACGCAAAGTAATTCGCAGACGAAAATTGTAGCAAAGTATAGAAAAATGTAGTGTGTTGAATTAAAAGAGACATTATTCATTATTTTGTGTAACTCGTATTTTATCATTCTTATTATTTTTTTGCTGTTTGCCAAGCTGTTTGTTTTGTTTTTTTTGTAGATAGTAAGTAATAGATAAGTTGAATGAAAAAATTAGATAATAAAGTGTAATTCCACAGCTGGAGCCAAGTAGTTAAATTCGCAAAAAGTCTCAAGTACCAATATCAAGCGTAAGTCATTAGCAAAATATAATACATTTCCGGCATCCGGCATAGTATTTTTTACAAATGTAGCGTATACTTTTTATACATTATGCATAATGCGTAGTCATCGTCAATAGTTTCCTAATGTATTCATATTTAGTCCGTATTCAGTGTATTTTATCATATAGCAAGCAAGTGTACATTTTATGACGTTTTTTAAACCTCCTTAAAATACGCATACATCTTACATCATTAAATATTAAATATAAATGGATAACACAAACTCTATGTATACATGCTGTACTTATACATTATACATACTTTTGACTTTTGACATACATTATAATTAATTAATTAACTTATTTATTTATTTATAATAATTTTCTTTGTACAGCATCATGTTTTTCAAAAAAAAAACACATCACAGCTTTCGAAATTCCAAACATCGTAAATAGGTAGATACAACATTCGTAGATTCGTCACAATTGTAATAATAATAATATTATGGTTATTTTATTATTTATTTGTAACTCATATATATAACTTTTAGTTCACATTCCTATATCAACTATACCTTTTTTCTATAGTTCCATAATTAAATACATTAGAATTCAGTTACTTTAAAAGTCGAACCCATATATGCGACTTTTAGACTTTTGACTTTTAATCTTGACAGGGAAGTGTAATAAAAAACTAGAAGAGCTGCTTCTACATTTTGAATTCTAGTTTTTGTTTACTGTAGATTTTAATTATCCGAATCATTCAAGGTTGATGTACACACAAGTTGAAAATTGAAACAAAAGTCAGGAAACAGTCTTTTGATTTTTGTTCTGTAAATATTTAAAAAGAAAGCACATTTTCTTTGTTTGCTACATTTTGAAACACAAGTACAAGCAAAGACACGGGAATGAGAAAAGAGGTCAAATTATGGAGTAATTTTCCGAGGTACTTACACAGATATATTGATGTTACTTTGTTATATTTTGAATTTAGAAGAGTTTGGAGTCAATTTTACATTCTTTGTGTACGGCAATTTATGTTTCACCAACTTTTCTGTCAACGTGCCCACTCTTGTTTTGAAATCAATGTAAAGATGGTGATTGAAAATGTAACGGTGTAAATAACGGTATAGAGAGAAACCCAGAAAAACAGGTCACGATGGAAAAAGAACATTGATAAAAAAAATATATAAACTTATTTCTTATTTTCTTATCGTCATTCACACTTCCCATAAGCACCCAGTTTATTTTAGTACGATATTTTACTCCTATACTCTTTACTTAGTTTTATATTATCAAACTGTGTTTATTATTATGTAGTATTATTATTAGTTGTTAATTTATTATGTACACTTTATATTAGCAATAAGGGTTTGGAGAAAGTTGAGTATTTATTTATTCTTTAATAGAAAAGAGTTTCACATTACATATATATATATATACACACGCTTTTCCTGTAGAATACTAAATAAATATACATATAAATCGTAGGTGTAAGTTAATTTAATTTATACTAATACGAACACGAGTACACCAATAATTTTCATAGTCATATTTTTTTCACTTGTATGTTTGTAGTTCATATATTTTTTTCTACTTTCATAACAATCATTAAATGTGTTGTTTGTTTTTTTCATTTATGGGGAGAAAATCAATATACTGAATTGTTCTTGAATTAAAAAAGTTGGAGTTGAAGTGATATTACTCAACAAAATGGTTTTTATTTTCCTTCTTGCTCATGTGTAAAATGTAATTACTACTACTAGTATGTTCAATGTACAATGTACAATATAAAGTTTTGCTGTTCAAAAGGTTCAAAAGGTATCTTATTACAATTATAGAATTACGAAACATGTTTTTTTCACATGCCGCTATTTATTATTGTTATGGTTATAGATAATGGATAGTTTATTTTTGTTTTGTTTTGGTTTGTTTTGTGCTCTGCTTACGACAGAACAAGTCCAAGTCAAGTACTGAAGAGACTTTTATTCATCTTTAGTAAACATTCATTTTACATGGGTCGTTTCATAAAATGTCGAGTTTTTGTTTTTATTTATCTATACGACGTATGGAGTTTCGAGTTTGGATAATGTGTTTATGGAGCGGGTGAAAGTATTATTATACGTACAAGTACAAGTCTTAGTGATCATGATGTTGATGTTGATATTGATGTTGCTGTGAAAGTTTCTTCTACCGTTTTCTTTCAAAGAACACGGTAATAACACGGTAGCACGGTCCATTATGAACTTGGAAAGATCATTTTGTTCCAGCATTAATGAAGTTTGACTTTGGATTTATGTTTTCACCAAACCATTTACTTTGTGCTTTCACCTCATCTTGATGTCTTACGTTGGTTATTTATAGTGTCCATTGTTCTTTTTCAATCTTGAACCTTAAACGACACTGACCAGCTGTTCACAGTTAGGTTGACGGTCAGTAAAAATGGAAATGGAAAATGCACAAAGGTAAACAATTTTGACCGGCGCTAGATGTTTCTCGTTACTTTCTTCATGATTCACTCTGTGATTCGGCTTGTACATTGTACATTATATGGTACATGGACAATAAAAAGTTTTCTGTTTACCAATTTCTTTTAATGGGATTTTCCTCTATTACTTACAGCTTTGTTGCATTTATTTATTTATTTATGTATGTATTTATTAAGTCAGTCCACAGTATGTATTTTTCATAATAGTAAATCATATCATGTTGATGGCCGAATGTTTTGAATTTGTTCAAAGAGTTTTAGTCTTATAATTCATTTTTTCTAAAATTATTTCTTTCTTTTTTTTCATATTCCAAAACTATTCTATAATGTCGTCGTAGAGTTATTATTATATTAAACTTTATTGTATCTTTACACATGGTACACGGTACACGGACACTTATTCCACATAAATATTTACTTGACCCACAATTTTTTGTATACATGTATAATATATGTACAATTTTCATTATTTTGAAAAAGTTTAAATGTAGAACTAAAAGAAGCAAAACGGAAACATGTCTAAATTATTTTGAGTAGGATTTAGTTTTAGTAGAACTTTTAATTTTGTATAGTTTGCAGTTTAACTTTTTCAGCAGTAACATTCAGTAATAGTTACTTTATATATAAATTATACTCGACTAGATGTAGATATAGATATAGACGATATATATTATGTACACGTATATTAAATGAGAATGACCGGAATCATTCTTTTTAAATCTTCACTTGTCAGTACTGCGGGTTGTAGTTTGTAAATTTTTTTTTATTTCTTCATCTTTTTCCATTTTTATTATAAAGGTATTTTTCCACTGTAATTAAATTATATGTGTAGATGTATATTTTTTTCATTTACTTTGTTTTTAGTTTTTAGTATACATACACCAAACCAATCTGACCGCACTATTCACTTTACGTTCTACACTGAACGCCTTTTTGATTTCCTTTTCCTGGTATTCCTATTGGAACTATTTATCGTTTCTTAGATTTAGATTCCTTTGTTCAAGTGCCGTCGAGCTTCTTCGTCTTTGTAGGACTGTTCATTTTTAGTTGTTAATTGTTAATTGTTCATATTTCATATTTTTTAAGTTTCAAGTTCAAGTTCACATTTACTTAATAATAATATAATATCTTTAAATATATATACATAGTTTAGTTTGGTCACGTCAGAGGTAAGGGCCAGTAGAAAATATGGGATAGGAGAATTATCAAGAAGACATTTTGCCAACTAAACATTGAATAGTTGGAACCACTGGATCCTTGCTGCATTGCCGCCGGATGCTCTCCTAGAAAAAATAGAAAAAAGAAAAAGAAACAAACAATTTAGCAGATGGCATCTTTTTTTGTCTATAAAAGAAAGCTTTTGGAACAAATAAAATCAGGTGTTGCTGATACTATTACTTCATTTTATTGTACTCTTTCTATTTTACTATAAAAACCCAATGTAGGTTTACCACAAGTACAAATTGTGTGTACAAAATTTGGATTTGGATTTCGGATATTGACATTAAGTTGAATACACATCTACAATGTGCATAATATTATTATTTAGTATTTATGAACCCTTTGTTTACTGCATCATTCAATGTAATTAAAAGCAGTTGGTGAATTTCCACCACCAACTGGAAAGGAGAAAGGAGCAACCAGGAACCAAAACCGAACCAAATCCGCAGTCTGCATAATAATAGTGGACTTTTTAACTACCTCGTAAAATCCCTACATCAACATCAACAAATACTAATACCACTACAAATGCATGTAGTACATAAAGATGCATCACGCTGCAGGATAATAGTGAGTAGTAAATGAACGGAGAAAGAAAGAAAGAAAAGAGAAAGGATTGAGCATATAATAAATATTTTTATTATGTGTAGTCTAATTTCCCTTTATTAGTATTAGTATTTTTGTTTGTATACTGAACACAGCCCATATTTTCCCTACTAACTACTAGCATAAAGAAGTGATTCTCATTGAGTTAACAAAAGTGCGGAATACGGAATACTGAATACCAAATATAGAACAACACATGGAACATGGGGTGATGAACAATTCATACAAATCCTTCCATTACCAAAATCACAGTTAATGTGTGAACGTGCAAGTATTTTGGAGTGCAATAAATGGGAAGTGGGAAATTACCGTCCCACATTTCACTCATTTCTATATCATACTTTTAGCTACATACTATTTATAATTTAGACGATAAAAACTGGAACATTCCCTTGAAAATTACTATTATTTCACCTCATGATACAACAAAACAAAATAAACACGTTTACAAAGAGGAAATCAATACCCTTTCAGGTTTTCAGGAATCCAAGTAAACTAATTCCAGTAACTTGGTCTCCTCATTCTAAATAAATGTGAAACAAAGTGTTACAGAAAACACAGCACAAAAGTTTAAGGAATCCCGGTTAACTTGTTTTTTTACTATTTCTGTCTATAAGTATGAAAGGCTTTCACATACCTCAGGTTCGGAAACTAGAAAAGAAAAAAAAATGGGCCAAATGTGGAATAGAGAATCAAAACTTTTTGATTCGGATTTGGATTTTAAAAGTAATCTCAAAATAAGAAAAACATTAAACATTAGACAAAGTACATATCAGGCATTCTCTGTTCTGTAATCTGTATTCGGATACTTTTGTTCTCGATTCTAGATTCCAGTAGCCGGAAGTATGATGAAAAAAAAGGTGTGAAGAAAAAAACCAAAGAAGCGGAAGACAAGTCAGAGGAAAAGAAAAGAAGAAAAAAAAATAAAAAGAGGGAGAATGGAAAACGGGATGGAGTGATTTAAGTAAAAGCAGTTTAAGTGGAAAGTGCAACTACAATTTTATCACTATCAGGAACTAATACGCAAACCAAATCAGATGAAAAAAGAAAAAGAAGCTGGAGCAGTGGGAACAAGAACAAGTACTAATGTATAAAAAGTTAAAACTTTTTCCCAACCATACCACACCGCACCATAACTTAACATACGCTTCATCAAAGTTCAAGTTTTTTGCCTCATGTTATTTTATAAAAAAAAACTTTGCTTTTTTCTCAGGTTCCTTTCAATTTAACAAGACGCCTACATCATGTACACTGTACACTGTATACATACACTTACGGTTTGGTTCGGTTTTGGTTTGTTTGGCTGGGCACGTTAAAACGTTAAGGGGGACGGAGAACGGAAAACTGAAGCGAAAAGTTTTGCGTGAGGGACCTTGCATGCTCATACTCATGCTCATACTCATGTTACCTAAATACAACTACAAATACAAGTACAACTACACTGAGCCGAGCTTTGAGTATTGAGTATTGAGCACTCTGCCGACTGGTGTAATACGTAACACTTGCTACTTTTACTTGGTTTCAATATGTATTTATGCCACACAGCAAATACTGGAGATTGTAGATTGTAGCTTGTAGCTACATTGAGTTTAGAGTTGAGTATGTACTTCAAAATATTGGGATTCGTTCACTTTTTCAGTTTTGGTTTAGGTTTTGGTCTCGGTTCACTCGTTCAATATGGGCATTTGATTTCAAACTAAGTTTCAGTCTAGACGTCCATGTGTTTTAGCTACAGTTTCCATTACGCATTTGGCATGTGTATAGTGTGTAGAAATGGAAATGGTGGAGAAAGGAGGTGTGCCCTTTTTTCAGGGTTTGTTTCATGCTCCTATTTGATCTACATGAACCTTTAACCCATGTTCCACGAAAACCAAAAGCCGACTACCAACTACCAAGTACCAAGTACAAATGCCGAATTGCTCAAGAAACTTGAAAGGTTTGATCCTAAGAGAAATGAGACGAAGAGAAATGAAGCACAAAACAAAACATAAAAGAGCCGATGAAAGATTGAAAAGAGAAAAAGAAAAATGAGCAACAAATTACCATTGAGCACGTGTAGCATGACGCTGGCTGACTCCAGGTTGGACGGGGCACATCTAAACAGAAAATAGAAAGTAAAGAACATATTTTTCAAGAATTCCGTTTTTACTCTACTTTTTCAGGCACATTTAAAGTATTTGTAATGAATCATTTAATTTTTTTAGCATTTAGTATTTAGTAATATTGATATTATGAAAAAAATGAATGTGACTGTCTTACGTGTAATTCCCACTGTCCCTCTTTTCAGTCGATTTGATGACTAATATCCCAATGGTCGTTTCTGCATTCACCTGCAAATAGAGAAAAAACAAAGAATAATTAGATTTTTTTTAATAATGTTATTTTCATCACCTACGAAATTTGAAATACAAATTACGCATATTATTAACCGTACAAGTAAAAAGGTACAGGAGGATTTAAGAAGGAAGAAGTGGAACTAGTAAATGAGTGAATGTGTATTTGTGTGTAACAGCAGTGCTTTGTTTTGAAGAGAAGGAAATGAGAAAAGGGGAATGGTGGTGGTTTCCTTTTCATTCCCATTTTTACGTGTGTCTAATAAATATCTATTACTATTTATGAGTGTCCGAGGGTGCGTTTAGAATCACCCAAACTTTATGTTTAAGGTTGGAAAGTTTGTGTTGATGATGATGACGGTGATGGAAGGTGTTTGCCTTTACATTACATTTCCATTTCATTCCCTTACTTTTCTCTCTAGTGTTTTGTTCACGCCGTCATATTCACTCGTCAAACTAAAGCGGCTCGTCTCAACTCAACTCGAAGCAACTCAATTCAACTTAACTCAACTCAGCCCTGTTCAGCTCACAGCTCAAGCCAAGTTACTCGTCTGTAATTAAAAGTTTCCCTCAAAAAGTTTGATTGGGCCATAAGATAAAGTTTAGTGTCTATTGATTCCTATTAAAATATCCAACATTAAATTTATGACTGGAATTATGGTTTGTTCCGACAAATTTTCAAATGACTACTTTCGCACCCCACTCACTTTTACTTTTACTTTCTCCTCCTTTTTCTCTGGGTTTTCCCCTTTATGTCTCTATTCTTTTACTGTTACTCTTTCCATCCTCGCCTTGTCTAATGTCTAGATTCTAGATTCTAGTGTATACTTTATGCTGCACTTTTATTTGATATTTTCCCCATTTTGTCGTCACATGCACAACATTTTGGTCGGTTGACTAAATGTCAGTTGGCTGTTGGAAGTTGACTGCTGAGAAAGAGAAAGAGAGAGAGAGAAAGAGTTGTGATTGCCATTTTATGTACAAATTTCAACTTTTAACTTTCTTTTTCTACAACTTGTTTGGCTTTTACCTTTTACATTTTACCGAAAGAGAAAGAGAAAGTGAGACGATAAAAGATGGGGAAATGGAGAATGGTGAGTCAGATGCATATCTATTATGTTATTATTATTATATGTCGAAGCTATTACCAGAATTAGTGTTACCGCCAGGAAATAATTCTCCTTTATTTTCACAAGTAAAAAAAGAGAAAATGAAAGAGTTGGAAGCTTTTGTTCAATGTACTATGTATTTTGTGACTTGATGTTGATGTTGGTGTTGGCTATTACTTTTACACTGTAATTTTCCTGGAATTCCTCTAATCTGTCTTTTATTTTAGGAAAATCCGAAACTCTGAAATCCTACATGTGCATTTAATGCACCTCGTGTAATAAATCACAGGGTTTACTACAGATTTTTAAAGGTGCAGTTTACAGCTTTTCTACAAATTTATACATGTTCAAAAATTAGATGCCGTCGCCTCCATTAATAAATAAATGCACCAGTAATAAAAATAATTATTATGATTCCACGCTCGTTTATTCAAATTGGATGTGGGATGTGGACAAATAAGAATACAAATGCGAATAATAATTCCAGTAAACTCCGTCTAACAAATCCGGTGAAAAGGTTTATTTCTTACTTAATTCGAGAATCCGAAGAATCCCCTTAACTTTTGAAACCATTACAACTTACAATTTACACCACAGCTGGACTCTACTTTCTATATTCTAGATTCTGGACTCTTTGAATAATGCAATAGTTTCTCCTGGACAGTAAAAGGAGCTGAGAAAGTGTAAAAATCATAGCTAATTCGCGCAAGCATCAAACAAACCAACAAACCTAAAAGCGTAGAGGAAAATGACATTATGATACTTTTATGATTAATGTTCTTTTCAATCCATAAAAATTGAGTTTATGTCATGCCGTCCCCACTTTACATTTTACATTATTATTCCTTTCTTCCTTTTTTTTCATTTTTTTTACAGATTCTGCTGCTTATCGTTGTTTATGATTTTTTTTAAAGTTGGGCGTGTCCACTGCAATAATTTTCTCTAGTTCTCTAGTTTTTGACATCTCTGCCTCTAAATTACCATAAAGTAGGTAGAAAAAAATGAATATTTGAAATGGCACACATCCACATGGAAATGGAAATTGACCACACATTTCTCGCAAAGTATATTGTGAAAAAATGTATTCTCTCAAGTTGAATGAAAGAGAAAGAATTGGATGTGGGTAAATCATGCTTCACGTTTTGCCAAGTATTTGCATGCACAATTCACAATGTACAGATTGCAGATTTGTTTGCTTCAAGGGAAAAGCATGAGGATTGAGCATTGAAGATTGAGCATACGGGTTATTCCCACACTAGACGATAGGTTGCATGACAAGTTCAAGCTGAGGAAAAAAGGAAAACCACAAAGACGGAAAACCCAATTAAGGTCAGTTCAAGGTTGTAATCCCTCATGTCATTTTCCTTTTCATTTTCATTTTCCTCATGCTGAATATACTTACATGTTAATCTTACTACAACATTTATAGAGGCAAAGTAAAAAGTATACTGTCAAAAATACTTTATATATTTATGGATCAGACATCCATCACATAAATAGCCCGCACAAATCTAGATCTCTCTCTCTCTCTCTCTCTCTCTAGGTTTCTAGATTTCTAAGCCTGTATTTAATTTTCACCGCCTATTCTACCAACGTCACTCGGTGATGGTTGATGGTTTCTAATTCAAATGTCTAATGCCCCCATCAACATTCCCATTCTCATTTCTATAAATGAAGACTGGTCGACTGTCGACTGGTGTGATGTGGCTGAAAGAACTCTCTCAATTTCTCTCGAATCCACATGCATTTATATTAGTTTGATTTGGATTGAACTCAAGTCTCAAGCCTCAAGTCGTATGGATTTGATGACTTTTGAATTCTACATCAGGGTAAAATGTAAAATGTAGAATGTAGAGTTAGAAAAATAGCAATGAAAGAAAAAAGTGCAAAAAAAACTAACGTGGGGATTGTAAATCATATACATATATAATTTGCTCATTTTCTCTTGTGTTTTCTGGGGTAAAGGACTTTACCCTTTTCTCTTCATTTCTTTGCACTTTATTTCCTACCGTTTTGATCAAGGCGTAAATTTTGGATAGGTGTAAAGAATACAGAATACGGAATATAGAAAATAGAGCATAAAACATAGAATTTAAGGCACAGAGGCGTTGATTTCATATAGGATACTAAAGTACATGTAGGAAACTAAACTAAACTAGAGTAGTATTAGTACTAGTATTAGTATCAGCCAGCTATCTCAGTCAAAGTCAAAGTCCGCCTTTTTTCTGTCTGTCCATAATGAAACTCTGGAGCTCTGGAGTAAGGAGTAAAAAAAGTGTGATGGAGAAAGTACTGGGAAAGTCTTCAAGTCAAGTAAGTGAGAAAGTAGAAAAACACACTCCACCACCATCCCGACCTTGTACTTGATGAAATCAGAATCAGAATCAGGCTCATACTCACTTCAAGTCCACATTCACATCCACATCCAAATCCAAATCCAAGACAGAGACAGGTTGACGACTGAAGACTGAGTCAACTCAAGTTGGAACACTGGAACGAGGATATGAAATGAGAGAGGAGAGAGAAATAAGCTAAAGATGAAAAGAGAGGAGACAGCAGGGAAGAAAAAAGTTCAAGTGTAAATCATCCATAGCTCTTTTTACTCCCCGCTCTCCTTTCCTCTTGCTCTTCTCAAGCTTTGGCCAAAAAAAACCAAACGCCAAAAGCCAACGAGAAAACAGTGAAAGAAGACTTTACTATCATATGAGGAAAATACCAATGCCAATACCAATGCCAACGCCAATAACAACATCTCCGACTCATCTAAAGAAATAAAACTCTTCTCAGTTACGAGATATTTGACTTGAGTTAGATAAGTTTAGCTAGAATAAAGAATCTAGAATCTAGATATACCTTTAAATCCACACATTTGTACATTGTACATTGTACATGCATATATATTTTGTGTAGGAGTAATCCTATGCATTACACCCGTTTGAGCGTTATCGTAATTTTCCGTTACTCCATAAAAACTGGATTTGACCTCACGTCAACTCATTCAACTCCACTCATAAATATACTCGTATGTATTACATGAAGGATAATCTCAGAAACTGATGACAGTTGAAGATATCCGTATACTATATACTTTTTATAAATGTACCAGGTTTTTAGCTTTCCAAAGGTGTAAAATCGGACCTTATTTTGTTGGTATCGAGAGTAAGATAGGTTCAAGGAGTTAATATTGAACTTTGAACATTGGACAGATGCACTGTTGACTTCTGCGCCTTCCCGATGCACATGCACAAATTTATGTATAAAATACGGATGAAAGGAATGCTGTTCATGTGCACACTGCATGCTTCATATAGTTGGATTTTGAAGTAAAGCTACAGTAATAAATGATAACTAATAATTGCAACTCTTCTTCTTTTTCTCCTTCTTGATCTTTCAACTCTTTCTTTTTAACTAGTACTCAGTAGAGACTACGCATGAACAATTTTCTCATTTTACTACTTGAACATTGAGTACAGAGTATGAAATGAAAAAAACTAGGGAGAGATCTCAAAGAAAAAAGAAAAATTGTATCTTTATACGTCAATTTTCCTCTTATTCCAAGTCCTTTTCAAAATAAAACTCATGCTTAAAGTCAAAGTCAAAGTCAAAGTCATAGTCAAAGTCATAGTCAAAGTCAAGCGAAAGGGGAAAACTGCTAAAGTAAAAGTAAAAGTAAAACGGGAAATGGAAAAATGAAAGAAAGAAAATCGGAAAGTCTAAATAGAGACAAAATTTTTCCTGCTTTCTTTGCAACATTTCTCAAAATGGAAATAAAAATCGAGTAGTTTCTAAGATGAAGATGAATCTCGTGTGCGTATTTTCTTATTTTCCCATTTCATGCTCAAAAGTACATGATCTACGCTCTACACTGAAATTATATTATACATCATACAATAAGAAGGATGCGTGAGGCACCATGCATCGTCTTTTTCTTTCCAAACATGTCTACTGTATTTCCATTCTGCTTTGTTGCCTTTCTTCCATTTGGCTTTGGCGTTGGTTAACTTTTCCAACTTTGATGCGTTTCTCTATTTTTACCATTCTTTCACTTGATACCACTGGCTGGCTTGAAGCTGTTCTTTTCTGAATCTGCTCAAACAGTTCGATATTTCATCCTCAACAAAAAAAACTATTGGTAGTTTCAGAGAAAGCATAAACCAAACCAAACTAAACACAATGGATGAGATAGCACACATAAAAAATACAAGCACACACCACAAGCGTTTTTTACAGCTATAAACTTTCACTTTTCCAATAGGAATCGTCAGATTAAGTCGCCAGGATAATAATAATAATAATAATAGTAATAATAATAATGGTAGTAATGGAAACAACTCGCTCAGCTTTTTTCTAATATCCATCATGGATACAGTTTTCATTTTATTGCTTTTTATTGCACACACACAACCCACAAGAAAAGTCAGTTTGCATGCACAAACTGTGAATCTAGAATAAAGAATCTAGAATAAAAAACCAACTTAAAGCTCGTACAACGTATAGTGTACAATGTACAAAAAAGCAAAGAGTGGAGTAAAGTATCTACAATGAAAATACACAGACTTTCTCCATAGTGATCTTAATATAATATCTTGAGGGAAATTCTAATCGATCTCTTTACATACAAGAAAACTTGAGCACGAATCCAAAATCCAAAATCCAGAACTGAACAGTATCTTATTAAAGCTACACTTTCCCTTTTTTTGTTTCCATATTTCAGTACATAGTCAGTAGTCAGATTTTACATGGATAATATTTTTGTCCTTAGAATCTATATTTATATTTTATGCTCTATACTCTATGGTATAAATAGCCATAGAAACACTGGATTTTTTAGTCAAACTATTGAAAATCCAAATCCGAATCGAATCAAAAATAGCCAGGAAGGAAGTTTAAGCATGGATCAATTCAAGGAATAAATAAATGATGAATTTTCTCCATCTGGTTTGGTTTCTGTCTGGCTTGGTGTGGAAATGCCTGTTATTTCAAGGAAAAAAACTCTGGTGTTTTGTACTGTTTACAATGCATCGGAAATTGGAATTCATAAATGCAAATATCATACATTTTGTATTCACGCAAGAGAGAAAAGTAGGGATAAAAATAGACACGTCTGTACATTGTACACTTTATACTGTACAGCCAATTTGGAATTTCAAGTCCCAATCTTTCAACTTTTCCAATCCCCATTCACGAAACTAGATTCACGATCCACAAAATTCTGATTTATGCACCAAAAGTATGTGCTTGGAGTTTGGAGTTTGGAGCCGAAGGGAAGGCTAGGGAAAAAATGTAAACAAATATAAAACTCCCCGCTAAGTTCTCACAATCAGGATAATACGGGAGGGAAATGAGGTATGGGCGAGAGTTTTTTTTACTTTTATTTCAATGTAGAAAACTACAGCTAAGCTGACTGGCATTGTACATTTTACTAGGGAGAAAAGTCGTAGTTGTAGTTGTATGGTTTTGTATCATTCCTACTTACAAAAATACAAACGTTCAGAATAAAGAGATGTATTGTATCCGTATTTATTGTGTATGGTAATGATAAGAGTAAACAAAACATTTTACAATGTAGAATGTAAGTATTCCGGATCCGGTGGAATATGTAGAATATCCAGATTCCAGATACAGATATTAGGATGCGAAGCAGACTATTGTAATCGTCGTGTCTGTCTGTCTGTCTGTGCACATGCCCCTCTAGCGGGAAAAGTTGGAACTCGTTAGTGTAGTGGCGCCACCTAGCGGTCAAATTTTGAACTAAAGTGGACAAGTTTTGTATGTTCACGCCACCTAGTGGGAAAAGTTGGAACTACACATTTCAAATTTTTCCGCTAGATGGCGCATGACACTAGTTCTATAATAATGGACAGACACGATGATATATTTCTGTAGTCAGCTTCGCATCCGGAGCCTTAAGCATTTATGCTTTGAAGGCGATATAAAATCTTCACGAAGTGAGGATTTTTAACTTTATTTTATATTATATTGTGCCTGTTCACAGTACCCTTTCTCTCTCTCTGTCTGTCTTTCATTCAATGATGAATGATTCAAGTTTACACGTGGCTGAAGGAAACGGAACCAAAGTCGAGCTTGTTTCAACTTGTTTCAGTTTTCCACAGCTTTTTTATAATAATAATAATACTTTCTCCATCTATCTATCTGTGTTGGCTTTTGGTAAATGCACAAAAAGTATTGGCTTTGCTATTTTGTATTGGTATTGGTATTTGCAACGCTATAGGTAAGTTGTAAGTTGCTATGGTGCGTATGTAGTTGAGGGAAGTCAAGTCAAGTGAAAAAGCAAACATATACAAGTCACAAGAAAAACAATAATAATAATAATAATAGTAATAACACCAGCAACATCAAGAAGAAAAAGAGGGGGAAATATGAGGAAATTGCCATTGCCTTTGCGATTCCCAGTGAATCAATCAATAATTCATATACTTATGATCATGATGATTGTGACTGTGATTCTTTTACCTTGGAATTCCATTCCTACAAAAAATAGCAATAGAAAAATCTGTATCAAATTGGACGGTTCCGCTTGGACGGACCCAGTAAAAAATAGCTTGTGGAATTCTTCATTACTGTCAATATTTAATATCATCGCCCTCACCATCGCATCGTCTTGATTCTGGATTCTTGATGATTACACCCACGCAGCTACACTGTCGATTTTTTCCATGGATATGGATTATTGACATGTATTAAATTAGCTTCTTCCCACTTCAGAAAGGTAGTTGACCTCCAAGACAGACACATTTATGTCACATGTCCTTAACCTTTCCTGCACTTGTACTGTGTACTGATTTTATAGCCTTCTAACTTCCAACAAAATAGCTCAAGCTTCAAATTTCCAAAGTTACAGACACTTTTATGTTTCTGTTTTTTAAGAATATTTCCTCGTTTATTAGCTTCGAATTATAAATTTGAGAAACATTCTGGTTTCACTTTTCTTTCAACTTTGCTTTACTTCTCTTTGCTTTACTTGGATTATAATTTATAAACAAGTTTTGCTCAAAGTTTAAATGTTGAAAATGACGACTTGACCATATTTTTTATAGGGAAGCAATTTACTTTTCTTCCTTGCCCTTTTTTTCTTGGCCTTGTAAAAAATAATTGGATATTGGATGTGAATTTTTTTGTATCCCAGGAGAATAAAATAAGAGTTTATTGGATACATTGAATCCGCTATTGAAAACAACCCAAACCAAACAAACCAAGCCAACAAATAAAGAAACAAACAAAAAACACCTGGTGACAAATGACATAGATTCAATATGACAATTGGAAAAATGACTTTGTTTCTGCATTACCTGTCAAACTTGAAACTACACTGTACATTGTACATTCTACATGGATTTTACCACCCTTCTTTAGTCCTTACAGTTTTTATTAAAGTGAACTGTACTTGTATTTGTATTTGTACTGACGAACAGTGAGCAGTGGACAATGGACTATGGAAAATGGCAAATATCGATAGAACATGATTCCCCATTTCACTTTTATCTGACACTAGCCTTTAAATAATCACAGTATAATTTTCTCCATATAGTGCACTTAGCTTTAGCTTTTAACATTGCACATACGCTCCATGTTTTACACATCCTTTATACTTCGTGTGGATAAAAAGAGAATATAATAATAAAAACATACTTTTTGATACGGCAACTCATGTATTTTTCATGCATACAGAGAAAATTGGATTGTAAAATAAAAGTTTTACAAACGAAAAAGTCTCAGGACATTAGAGTTCTCTAGATTCTACATTCTAGATTATGGATGGAACATGAAAAAAAAAGAATACAAAAAGAAGAGGACATTTTGTAATGGAACGGTTTAAGTTTCATTTCACTATAGATAGCGTGTAGACTGTAGGCTGGAGATTCTAGATTCTAGATTCCAGATTGTACATTGTACATGTATTTTTCACTCTTTCTCTTGCTACTCTTGAAACTCTAGGATATTATTATTGTTGTACAAATTCCCAAAAAATAGGGAGAAAACATCTAGAATCTAGAAAATACCAAATTTCCCTACTCTCCTTCTCACTTTACTTGTATGCACTCACAGCTTTCTAATGTATAAAAGTTTTGTTGGAATCTGGAATCTGGATTCTAGAATGGGGAATGGACTGGATATATTTATTTATATAGCCACACATATTTTACCCCAGTACATTGCACATGTTTTGACAATAGAAAACGGGAAAAAACTCAAGTGTATCCATTTGAAGCTTGTATATTGGATATACTTGGATTGTATATTGTATGAATGTGGCATGTGAGAAATTTCTATGATTACGGTACATGATGTGATCGTCTCCTTCTTGTATCGCTTGTATCCCTTGAATCGCTTTGTGAGGGAGTTGAGAACATGGTGTAAGGTAATGGGGTATAAATGGAAGGAATGCAGTGTGAGGATTGTGACTTTAGCTCTATTTGTAACTATAGTAGTAGTAGTTGTAGCATGATAGGGAAAGTCAAAGTCAACATAAAGTAAGGAGAGAAAAAAGGGGAGATTGCAAATGGGACTTTCCAAGTCCAAATAACAACCTTATGCACGCAGGCCAGTAGATACCAGATACTATAGATACTACTACACTTATATCTCCAAAACGCATTATTACTCCATATACAACACAGTACAATCACGACTTTGGGTACAGTAGAAAGTGAACTTGTATAGTTGTACAGTGTACAGTGTAGTGTGTAGAATGTGCATGCAAGACTTCGATCACGCTCCCAAAATATTTCGCTTTTACGAGGCATTTACGACTACGACTACGACTCTAGTCTCTAGACTGTAGACTCTAGACTCTAGGTAAAATGACTGTGACGACGAAAACCATCTCCTCTCAAGCCTTTCTTTCTTTCTCCTCATTCTCTTCAATCTCTTCTTTCTTTTACAAGACACAAGACACGAGATACACGCTGTGCATCTCGGCCCACATGTTCATTGTATATATCAACACAAATGTCTACACTCTACACTATCAACTTCACGTTCCGTTCCACCCACCTTCTCCACGTATTCATGTTTATGTTGTGACGTTGTGTCTGGAGATGGAAAATGGAAAGATGCATCACAACATTTCCCTTCAACTCTTCAACTCTGTTCTTTGAACTGTCTCCTGTCTACTGTTTACTGTCTACAATCTCAAGGCTCAAAATGAAGAAATGTCTAAAGTACAATACACAATGTACAACACACAACTATAAATGCATACCAAATTATATGACACTCACTGTCGAGTGTCACTGTAGAGGCGAGGAGGAATGGAAAATTGCATTTCCTAACGTCAACCCCTCAGCCTCTGTTCCTCTTATTGATACTGTATTGTGAGTTGTGTGCCAGGATCTTTCCTTTATCCTTTCTTTTGCATAGGATCTAGAATTTTCTGAGGACGAAGACAATAAAATTGCATCCTCGATGCACAACACCACCAAGTAATTCACTTTGCTGACTCCTCTCCTAAAATCCCAAATCCGGTTTACTGCCTTTAAACCTCTGAATAACTGAATATTGCAGTCTGATATGTGACAGGGCTGAATGTTGAATGCTGAATATTGACAGTGGAAAGCTCAAAAATTCTACATTGGGATTTTAGGCTTCAGTCTGCTGCTGTTCATTATACTATTGACGATGGAACATTGACATAGGAGAGGTCACGGTTTTCCGTCTCCCTTTATGTCAAATTATCTCCTTTTCAAAATACATGCAAACATGCAGTCGGCAACATTCTTCAGCATTCATTCATTCATTCTTTTTCCAATATGCAACATACGCTTCGGACATTGCACATTTACATGAACAGATAGACCAGAAATCAGCCTGTTTGTTTTGTGCATAAAGTTATAGTTAAAATTGTAAACAATGTTTTGAATATTTGTCATTTGCATTAAACACACAAAGTACAAAGTAAAATGTACAACTGAAAGAATGAGGACTAATTACAAATTAAATCGGTGCAATACTGTGAAATGAAATGAACTAGGAAATAGGAAATAGGAAAATCTACAGAGACAAATGGTAAAAACAAAAGGAGGGGTTGAGAATTCAGGTTCAACGGAAAAGGGGGAAACGGAATCTTCATCATGTCAGCGTGAATTTTGCCTTGACAACCAATGAAGTGAAATCAAGTAGAATTTCCAGCGTAGGGTCCAGGACTGCACAGTTTTAAATATGTATTTGCATTTGTATTTGTATTCCGTGTCTTATTTATACTGAAAATTAAAACATGCAGGATTTATACAATATTCTTTGTACATTGTACAAGGAACAAGCTGGTGGAAAATGAAAGTTGAGCCTGTGTCAATGTAACATAAATGCTTAATGTTTGGCGGTATTTGTGCAGAGTCACTTGCACAAATAGTCGGGAGTCGAGAGTCAGGAGTCAGTGATTTTACCACAGGCTCAGGAAGCGTATGATGAGCGTAATTTACAACATGCAGAGGACACAGTTCAAGGCTGCGGCTGGGAGAAAACCCGTAGTCCGTAGTTCGTAGTTCGTAGTTTGTAGTGGAGTCAATTGAGCAAAAGGTCTTTTCCAACTTCCACACGTGTACAAACATAAACTAGTTACTCGTGTCTTTAGTCTGTAGTCTGCAGTACAGTGTATAAGTGTATAAAGGAAAAGGAAAGTAGTAGAAAATAAATAAATAAATAAATAAGTAGAATAGGACGGAGAAGAAAGGAGCAAAGAAGCGAAGGATGAACGACCAACGGAGCAACCGGGCGACACAACCGAACAACCGAACAACCAAACAACCGAACCGTTCGAGCAACCATGACAAGGAATCCTGAAATACTCGATATAACTGAAAAACTACTGAATTGCAAATCCTACTTTGTCTCCACATGTAAAACACACTAACAAAAACACAAATATAAATACAAACATGTACAATGTACCGTGTACAATGTACAAATACGGACACAATGGAAAAGTTAGTGTAAGTAGAAGAATGGAAGAATATGTAAATTTCAAATCAGCTAGGGGAAGATTTAAAGACTTTCTCTCCATCTCGGTCTACACTTTTATTTAGTTTGGTTTAGTTTAGTTCAGCCCAGTCTCAAGTCTCAAGTCGGAAATACGTAAACGTAAAACAAGGAGAGAGAGAGAAAACCCAACTCGAAATCTAAATCCAAAGACAGGCGAGAGCGAGAGCAAGAACAAGTACACATACAAGTCAAAGTCCTGAATTTTCTCCCTATTTTCTATTCTTCTAGTCAAACTTGAAGACAAACTCAAACTGGAAACTCTTTAAATCTTGTCTTTTTTTTATTTTTGGTCTCCTTCTCTTTTCTCTCCTCGTTTCTTATACTGTACAGTTTTACGTATCCAAATCTGAATCTGAATCTAAAAGTGACTGCGGTAGCTTTAGCCAAAAAAAAACTAAGCAAATGCAAAGTGTTTTGCTAATCGTATTCACTGAGGTTTATCATTCGCTCTATTTACTCCAACTTAGTTGACTTTTACACTCCAGTTCCCCTTTCCGCCGGTTTCTTTTTCATTTTGTTTGGTTTCGTTTGGGTTTCCTATTTCTCAACTTTACAGTATTTTCTTAGGTACATTCTCATTCTCATTTTCCTTCTCGTTTTTATTTCGAGGCATTTTGACATTCTGAGACTTTTTTCATTCTCTATGTACTTTGCTCTCCATCTGGATCGGTCCAAAAACTAGTAAAAAGAGAATAGTTGAAATATGTGAAATTGTATGGAAATGGGAAAAATAATAACAACTCTAAGAAAATAGTAACGAGCTTTATTTTTTTTGTACTGTCCCTTCATGTTTTTTTTGTTTTTCGTACTGCGTATTGCGTTTTGAGCCGGATTTGAAAATATGAGCCGCGAAAGTAAAAAAAGAGTCAGAATCAAAATGTGACGAGTCTAAATTACATAGTTTAAAATTTGTGCATTGACAATATCCATTGAATAGCCAACTCTTTTAGCCAGAGTGAGTGCCATTAAACCTTAAAAGTGTGGAATTCCTAAAGCCACCTGATACGGGTTTTATAAAATGTAGATAAAAGTTATACACAAAAAAGTAGCCAGAAGATAGAAAAGGATGGGAAAACTTGAATTTTCAAAGGTAGTGTACAATCTTGATCTCATTTTAATTTTCGCCTGCAAACCCGATACTCGAGTCTCAAGCCTCAAATGTTGAATTTCGTAGCACTCAACTCTAGAGTCTAGAGCCTTGAGCCTTTCGTAAGATTAAAATCAAACACTTTGGCCGTTTTCAATCCTCGGTTTCAATTGTATCAAAGAATAAATCATCACTTGAGTGATTCCCTTCATTCATCTCCCGTGTACTTAAAACATGTAAGACAATTTTATGCTTTCTTCTTTTTCCATATTTGAACATTGAACACTCATAATTCATAATCATCTTGAATCTCTTGGCTTTGGCTTTTGTCAGAGAGAGCTCAAGTGTGAAAATGTCTGTGTGTAAAGCACTTTCTTATTGAATAAAAGCTGATGAGATCATTTTTACATCAAAATCAAACATCAAACATGAAAGTTCAAACAGGAAGATCGACAATCGACAGCTATCATTTATCATTTAATCTTGTCTTTGTCTTTGCTTTTGTCTTTGTACATTGATTATCATCCGTCTTTGTAGCGTTTGTAGTGTTGGCTCGTGATGATTTTCAATAGTACTTGAATTTGAATTTGAATTTCCTAATCACCTTTTATTTTTTGAACTTGGAGTGGAGTGCTTGTCCATGCTATTAATAAAAATAACCTTCACCTTGGAAGATTCACTCTTTGCTGCAGGATAAAATCTAATCTATTCTATCTATTTGTATATCATTCTTTTTGATTTTCGTTTCGAGCATATCTAAAATAACAATCATCATCCCGATAATACTATGAATTCAATCATTTTATTGCTGTTTTCTCCACGTCGTAAATGTAAAGATTAAAGATTAAAGAGTGAATATAGAAATGGAAACCAGTGGAAGGGAAAAGGAGAATATAATAAAAGCAACTGTTTTTTTTTCTTATGAATTTTATGGTGAGTTTTTTAAATAAAAGCCCCATTCTCGATTCTCCGTAATCCATGTTGTATGCTGTGTGTTGTACACACAAAGAATGGGATGAGATGCAAGGGAATGATATATATTGACATTTGACATTTGGTGGAATAAACAAGGAGAAAGGGAGTGAGTTTGGATTTATAACTTGAGAGGCTGAGGGGCTTGAGCATGAGAAACAGAAAGAAAAAGAGGAGAGAGTTTTGTTGCAGTATTACTCTGACTATGACCATTACAGGGAATTGCCGTGTGTTAGTGAGTGTTAGTTTGAGTTATAGGACGTCTTTGGTCTATGGTTTTGAGCGGAGATGGTTGGTTCTCAGTTCAGTTCAATTCAGTTGAGTTGAGCTGAGCTGAGCTGAGTTGAGGGAGAAAAGAGTGAGAGAGCGTATGTGTATAAAGTTTTCCAATTCCTGATAGTGTTTATGTGATGTGGATTCTGGTTGGTTTGGTTTGGTTGGATTTGGTTTGTTTGTTACATTGGTTTCTTGTACGGGAGGAAGAAAAAACAAGTTGATTTATTGTATATTGAGGAATATAAAAAGATTAAAAGAAGGAAGAAACAAGTCTAGAGTGTAGACTCTAGACTGGAGAAAGTCCACATGTGTACAGTGTAATGTAGCTCAACTGGACTGTGTCTGTTTCTCTGTTTCTGTAGTTGTATACGTTTGTGTTGAAAGGAATTGGGATGAAATGAAATGGAATTTTTTGCATTAGTATAATATTCTATACAGTATTATTATTATTACTATTATTATTATTGGTGGAGAAGAATGTTGATGCTTACCCTTTCGACGCTCTGGTGTTTGCCGTAGAGATTAACCACTCGCCCGCCGTCATGATACCAAAAGATGTACGCAGGTTGTTCTAAACTCTGGGTGATGATGCATTTGATTTGCACCGTACTCCCACTTTTCACAAAAAGGTCGGACTCGCCCAAAATCTTGGTCTGAGGAACGACGACTTCCATTTGGACGAAATGTGACATCTAATCAAGGAGGAAATAAATAGACGCTTTCAGTTAGAACAAAAACATATAATGAATGGTGAATAGTGAGTAGTGAATGTACATCAATTTGGATAAAGATGCAGAGGAAAATGTGTAAAATGGGTCATAAGCTTATTTAAAAATGTATGGAAACTTTGACTTACCTTCGGTTCGCTTGTCACCTGACACTCATAACTTCCCTCTGTAATTTAAAAAGTTCATTATTTATTAATTCAATTGATATTTTATATTTTAGTACCAGTTTCTGTTTTACTTCTTTTGTATTTAGAATTTAGAAGAGAATAGAGACTTTCAAATTAAATTCTTTGTACACAAAACATAGTACACGGGGCTTTGACATCTAGAATTCCAAAATTTTCCTTTTATTTTATTATGTATTTGATTTGATGTTTTTGTAGAGGAAAAAAAATAAATGAAATGAATACTCGAGACTAGAATATCGATTCTAGAATCTAGAATCTGGAATCTAGCATCTAGAATCTATAGGATCTCGAGAGGTATGAATATCTTTTCTAGGTATAAAACAAAGTAAAATAAATCTTGGCTACTGAACAAATATTGATCTTGCCCATTCTCCAGTCTCCATTCTCATAAAATTCTGTATTATAAATGGTGAGTGGTGAATGGGAAATGGGAAATGGTGTAGATATAATATATATGAGCGTACCGTCTCTGGACTGGACGTATTTGATTTGGAGGGTCCACGTATCTCCATTGTGTAGGACTTGGAATCTTTCATCTGCAATGAATGTGTAGCGATCCACTGTCAAAATGTGTGCGTCTCGCTTACGAATCCAACTCACCTAGATAAAAAAAAGAGGAAGAGGGTAGGAAAACAAAAAGACAATACGTATAAATTACATGACTTGTCAATAACAAACAGAATTATCATTCTAGTCTGCACTTGTTTGTCCTCAATTCAACTCTGTACTCAGCTCTCTGTACTCTGCTCTCTATACTTTATACTCTGTACTTTCAACAGCATCCCAATCAAACATTGGACGTTTTATTATGCAGAAAAGTGTCTCTGTTTTTTTTCTTCGTCTCATCTCTTTTCTTTTCTTGTCTTCGTCTTATTCTTGGTCTTCGTCTCTCTTCGATATCTCTACCATTCCCTCTTTTTTACAATTCTTCCATCCCCACCTTAATAAAATTCACACCCAATTGAGGAAATACATAAAAATTACGCCAACTCACCACCAACTACCAAAGTTCACCAGGGAATACTAAAGCTTATAAACAAAAACTTCAATGACTTTTAAAAATTGGAAATGGAATGATTTTTAATCATGATCAAAATACTAGCATACATTTATTTGTACAAAAAAAAACTTATGAAATTTGAGGGATAACCCTAGTGAAATTTTTCTTTTTATTACAAAAGGAAGACGGAAAAGAAGATGAATTATCACCATACTAATACTTTGAAAGTTTGGAAGTTGGAAGTTGGAGGTTGAGCGATAGTTGATTTGGAGGTGGAATGTGAGTCATATCGTAAGTAGCTCCTGGCTGTTGGTTGTTGAATTCGGATGTTGGCCTGGCAGTGTACTTGGTACTTTGTATTTATAGAAAACAGACGCTTTTATTATTTTAGCAGTCTGTAGGTGTATTTCAGTGGAGGAAGTACCGAGTTGATTCAAACTGGAAGGAAGAGAGAGAGAGAGGAAGTAGAATGAAAGAGAAAAGACGAGAAGAAAGAGCGGAGAAGGAAGAAGGAAGAACGGACATCTCTCGATATTAAAGCTCAGTGTAGAATACAGAATGAGACGGATGGTGGAATTCGAGTAAACATTGACTCTTGATATTAAACTTTGCGAAGCAGAATTTTAGGCGAATGTGCACGTAATTTCCGTCTTTCTCCAGTCTCCATCCGTCTCCCTCTCTTTCCTCTCTTTCCTCTTTCTCTTTGTACAAACTACCACGAATGAACGGACCAACCATTTCATTTTCCCCACTCTTTCTTTCTCTTTCTTTCATTTATTCTTGTCCTCTTCCTTATTTATGTAGTTCTTCTTTTTCTTTGCTTTACTTTCCTCCACTCCGAGTTTCGTCATATTGGTCTCATTTTCATCATTTTCTATTGTAAATAGTATAATATACACAAAACACAATACATCATACACCATACACACTGCACAAAACCAATAGCATAAAGTCACATTTATTTCTCATATTCTTCTTCTGTTTTCTTTGTGGGGAGAAATGTGATTGGTAGTTCCATTCTGTATTTCGGTACAGTTTGCTAAATCCTTTTCGTCCTTTTGCTTTGGTTTTGTTTGACTTGATTATATTTCATTTTCATTTTGATTGTGTGTACAATGTACAATGTACAGTGTACAGCTTCCTCTGTCCACTTTCCAGTTACATTAAATCCTGAGAGGAGTAGGGTTTAAGTTTAAAATAAAAATTTAAAAGAGTACTCATATTCTTTCATATTTATCTAAATACTACGTATTGGCCTTCGACATAAAAAAATTAGGGGAAAAACAGTTCAATAAAAATCTTTGAGAAAATGCACATTTGAATTCCGCAGTGGTTATGTAATAATCATCATGATTTTTACTGAAGAACTAAAAACAAATGAAATTAAAGAGAAGGATGAAGAAAAAAGGCTCCATTTAAATTCAAATATAGATTAATGTAAATGGAAAAGTGTCCGGGAATGTTTAACAATAGATCCGTTTACTTGCGGGAAGTGGAAAAAGCTGTCTAAAGGCCCCTTTCTACATAACTCCTAGAGGCCCAAAATATTCCAAGTACACATCTAAATAGATTGTGCATTTAACTCTTATTAGCTCCAAAATGTACGTCGAACATATACATTATGCATACTTTATTAAGCTCCAAATACATCGTATATATGTTTTTTCGTAGAGGCTAATGGATGGGTGCATTTGTATCTTTTCCATTATGGTTTGTATCTATAATTCAGAATCTAGAATCTAGGGCTCATATGTTCCCAACGAGGTGCTAGGTCTGCTAGGTGGTTCCACTAACTATTTTTAAATTTTTCCGTTAGAGTGCGTTACTTAAACTTCAAAATGTACTCGCTAGATGTCGCAAAATACTACTTCAAAATTTTCCTGCTAGAGGGCGTCGCTAAAAGTTCAAAAGTTATCCACTAGAAATCACCTTTGAAGTTCAAAATGTGCTCGCTAGATATCGGTACATACTAAAAAAATCCCTGTTACACAGACGCTTACGGAATTGAATATTGAATAATGACGCGGGATCGCACTTCTATGAGCTTAGTTTGTGATAGTACACTGGTTTAATTGAGTCTAACCAGGTCTCATACCGTATCTCAAACAGTAAAAAAATGCGACGGCCACTTTGTGGCCATCGCCTTTTTTATCGTTTCAAAACGGCATTATTTCAAAGAACGAAATTCAATTCATACGCTATTGTCATTACCAACAGCGTCTAAATTGAATTCCAGTACCATAGCAAACCATAAGTTTCAAAACAACAGAGCTTAGAAAATTTACCCATATCGTTAAAAAAGGTTCGATTATACCCAGTGACACAAATTAAGCCATCTTTGAGAGGCATTAAATAAAAGCCAGTTTTGGTCCTAAGTCTAGCATTTTGACCATCTCGCCATAATAAGCTAGTTTTGATGAAAAATGTCTTATTATGACGTTCTCGCCATAATAAGGCAGTTTTTGGTCAGAAATGTCTTATTTTGATCATCTCGGCATAATAAGCCATTTTCAATCAGAAATCTCTTATTATGACCATCTCGCCATAATAATCCATTTTCTACCAGAAATCTCTTATTATGACCATCTCGCCATAATAAGCCATTTTCTACCAGAAATCTCTTATTATGACCATCTCACCATAA